>JAOWBL010002530.1:0-13541 GCA_028564865.1 Zenarchopterus dispar | reverse complement strand
TGTGTGTGTGTGTGTGTGTGTGTGTGTGTGTGTGTGTGTGTGTGTGTGTGTGTGTGTGTGTGTGTGTGTGTCTGTGAAAGCCTTGCATGTTCTGGAGCCAGATTCATTGGTCAGATGAAACAAAGATAAACTTCTGTCAGAGTGATGGTTTCTGTTAGCTAAGGTTTTTGCTATTTTATAGATGCATGTTGCTTTTCGAGGCTTTATGACACTTGCTTTCAGACCTCCTTGGACCTCACATCGATAGCTGCCAAATACCAACTCAATATCGGATATTAACTCCAGCCTTTTTATCTGCTCCATTGGCTTAAAGTAACAAGGGAATTGACTGCACCTGGCTAATTAACTAGTTTCCACTCACTTGCATAAATTGTAATTCCTAAATGGTAAATGCCATATTGTTGTGAAGCCACTTATATTAAAGTTGAAAATCTATACTTTGATATAATGTTCATTCTTTAATCTCCGATCTATTGTCAGGTGTGGTTTTCTCTTTCAATCTTCTATTGGCATTGTTTGTAGTTTTACACTGGCGAACACTGGGTCCAGCGCAATAAAAGGTCATTTTTCATTGAGTAGCATTCAAATAGGAATGAATTATGCCATGGAGGATTGTACAAAGATACGATTGGTAATAAGGTTAAATTAGAGGCAAGGGTTTGCATTTTACAGTGCAGGTCAGAGAAATTTGATCTTACACGTTTTAAGATCACAGATAACATCCAGGATCTATAGACGTTTGCAGAGTTAAAAGAAGTTGTTGGTTTAATTTACCTTAGAATAAATGCAGAGGTCCTTGTTCATCTTCTGGACATTACGTTGACAGCTTGACATAGATCTGTCTTAGTTGAGTTAGGACATGGAATAAAATAAACTCCATTACCCATCCTCTTGGGGCAACTGGTGTTACATGAACCCCAGGCACATCGTTTTACCATTTTTTAAGCCTAAACACTATAAAACACATGAGAGTTCAGGACCTTCTAGTGGAGTTCAGATGTCCAGATGTCCCAGCTCATGTCCCTGTGGAACTAACATTCAACAGTCATCAGCTCATCTGTGACCAAAAGGCAGCTTTTACTTGTAGGTGAATTATAGAACATTTATAAATCAACAAATGCCCCAAATCTGTCAGATAATGACCTCTTGTGACTTTATTTTGTCAATCAGTTCAGCATAAGTGTTTGTCAACTTTTCTTGTTTTCTTACAGTCTGTGGTATAAAGGTGTAATGTGTGCAAAAATCAATGTAAAACTACTACTGACACCTTTAACAATGACGCCTTGAATGAAGCACACTTTGACTTGAGAAGACCTAAGACTCATAATTTAAGCCCTTATTAATACTTCACACTGTATATTGTGTAAGAGACAATAAGGGCAAATTATCATTTGAAAACCTCTTTCAATATGCTTTTTTTTTTTTGCACTTTATTGTTCTGTATTTATGTTTAAGCTTGGTGAAGTATAGTTGATATTTAGTGTAAGGTGTTAGTATAAGTAATCGGACATGTGGAACAGGACTTTTCTTTTATGGCGTTAGAGAGCTTAACATCAGGTGAGTAACCAAAAAAGGTTGTTGACCATGTTGTGAGCAATGAAATTATCAACCTATCAAACATCAAGTCAGTACTGGACCGTCTTAGATATAGATATAGATATAGATATAGATATAGATATAGATATAGATATATAGATATAGATATAGATATAGATATAGATATAGATATAGATATAGATATAGATATAGATATAGATATAGATATATAGATATAGATATAGATATAGATTAGATATAGATATAGATATAGATCATCATTTTTGTGCTGGAACTTATTTTTGCAAGATGTTGAAATAAATGTTGAAAATCCCTGGATATTGCAGATTTAATTAAACATACAAAAACATGTAAAACACAAGTCAGAACAAGATACTCCAGTAACTAGGCGACTAAAATTATTCAAAGGAGATAAACGGCTGAATTACACACCCTACCTGTACTTAGGATGTGTGATGGCGTAAATGATGGGGTTGTGGATAGCAGAAGCTTTGGCGATCACAGCGGGAACAGAGTTCATGTAGGGCGTCAGTAAGTCAGCGTACCTGAGAGAGAGAGAGAGAGAGATGAAAGACAAATGGAGCCAGGGAGAAAAGGGAGAGAGGTAAATGAAACATATTTGTGTGACAGGATCATTAATCGTATGCTCTCCTAGTGCAGGATCGGTGTATAGACAGGAATGTGACGCGTGATCACACCCAGATTCAGTGTTGGACTTGTTCTTATGTAAGGATCAGATAAAATAAGGCTTTTCTATTGAAACATCCATTCTCTTCTTAAGTGCCTATTTGTTGACAGATGAGACACTCTTGGATCCTGACCCCAACATCCTTATAAATGATGCAAAAAAAAAAGAGAAAGAAATGCTAAATTTTGTTTTGCACAGTTTGGAGCGCAAAAGAAACACACAAGTTAATCTGGTGGTGTTACGTCACGCAGGTCGAGTCTGGTGGGAAAAATGTTGTTATTGGATAGTCTTTAGATCACCATCTGTTACATCTTGATAGTGGCATCTGAGCAGGAGTGACTTCCCTTCAAACACAGAGGGGTCATGTGGCAGAAACTCACTGTTCAGTATCTTGTGTGTCCTCAATTTGCGTCTCTCAAAGCGACACAAGTCCTTCGCATGGATTTGTTCCAGTTGTCTATGATGGCCTGTGGGATGTTCTCCCACTCTTCTTGGAGGGCCACACGATGAACGGCACAACAGTTTTGCCCATCCACGTTCCCCTCAACGAAGTATACAAGTGTTCTACGCCTGTACGCGATACCTGCCCAAACCATAATGCCACCACCTCCATGGCGGACTCTCTGAACAGCATTTGAATCTGCAAACTGTTCACCCACGCATCACCACACATGCTGTTTTCCATCAGCGGGATACAGACAGAACCTGGATTCATCTGTAAACAGCACTCTTTTCCAACATGCCCATAGTACCTTCCTGCTTGAGCTGAGACTTGGTCTTCTCAGATCTACTGGACAGGCTGCAGGAAGAACTGTGAAGGTATAAGTATTTTAACATTTTTACAGTTTTTAACTGGAAGATTCTTCATTTTTGAACGAAAACAAAGTGTGAGTGTATGTGTGGGTCTAGTATCCACGCGCTTGTAAGCCCTCAGTTATGGGCAAGACATTCACCAGTTTCAGCTCATGTTAATAAACTTTATAAAAATCTTGATAAATGCCATACGTTCCAAGCATAAAAACACAAGAAGGAGGTTACACAAAATATGTAATAAAACACTTATAAATTAAACACAGTGTCAACTTAAAGCAGTTCTGAGTTTGGTTTATTTAACGGCTGCAGAAAAGCTGCCTTGTCTTTATCGCTGCTCCCACTCGGGTGGCTCAGTCTCATTGAAATGAAGGTAAAGCACTCGTTATGAGAATAAGTCTTTAATTATGAACTGACAAGACTGCTTTAATTTGAATTCATAAAATTTAGAAATAGACCAAGAACTTCACAGAAGCTGCATCTGCAGCTTCAACCATTGTGGTGGACGAGAGCAGCATTTTCTCCGTTACAGAGCCCGGGAAGATGACATTTGAGTGTCGCCAGATTCTTCAAGAAGAAGAAGAATCAAAATCAAGACATGATCCAGATGATTGTTACGGTTTTAAGTCGGGTAAAGCCAGAATATTTATATCTCAGTCTTGATCCACTTTTTCTTTAGGTTCGGCTCATCAACAAGTGCCGGGATGTTTTCTGTTGAATTCTTGAGTAGCTCAGAATTTATTATCAAAACAATGAAGGTAAACCATCTCTGCACAGATGCAGCAAAACACAATCAAACCGTACAACCATCACCAGAGTCGAGGTTCTTCTACTGGGATGGACTGTTTTCCACCCTGCAAACATAACACTTATTATTTCAATCAAAGACATGTTGTTATTCTTTGTCCTCAGAGCATTTTGTAGAAATGTTCTTATTGGAGGAGCTGGGTCTGTGTTTGCACCCTCAACATACTGTTGCATGAATATGCTCGATCACGTCTTTAGCAAGTGTAATAATGTCCTTTAGCTGCCTTCCATCTGTCCTTAAAAAATGTCCCTTCGTTGTCTCTCAGAAGCTCATCTTTATCTTCTTGGGGTGGTCTTTGCTGGTTGACTATCATGGATTTGAATTTCTTCCAATTTCACATGATTGAGCTACAATAATGAGTTGATTTGGAGACAGTTTTTGATTATGTTTTGCAAACTGTTGATTTCCTCAGTTCTCATTTTTCTTTGTTCTGTGAAAAAGAGGAAAAGAGCCTATTTGCAAGTAATTTGTAACACCACTGATTGAAAATTCCTCTCCTTGATTTCAGCTGTTAAGAAATGATCTCCAGGCACAAATCTTTATTATTGAATCATTCATGAGTAAACAAAGAAAAAGAAGTATTTTAGTTATATTTGTGTAATCACATGTTCTTTAACTACCTGCAGTAGTTGTGTGGAACTTGAATAAAAAAAGGCAAAAATATGAAGAAATGCAATCAATTCCTTAACCGTTCACAGACTTTCCAACCACCTGTCTATTTACATTTTTAGACATAAATGGAGAAAATATGCTTTCTTGGTGTTTCAGTGACTGAACACCTGTACTTCATGAACTTCCTGCCAACGTCGTGTGGAAAATGTGAGCCGTAAGGTTCATTCCCAGTATGTAGTAAAGACGAGCTGGCAGAGCCTTGACACTGCAACTTGAATCCATTACAGGGGTCTCGCTAAGACTCTACAGTTACAGCCAATTTAAAATAAAAGTGATAGATGACTGACCTTTGCCTGAAGCAGCGTCACTGACATCTTCCATCCTAAATCAATCTGGGGATTGTTTCATTATGAATGAAACCCACCAAAAATATAGCGGTTTGATGGATCCCAGTCCTCGTGGAGAGCTTTAGGCTGCGCAGGACAGTAAAACACACTTTTCAAGCCACCGTTGACAAAGCACTTATGCACTTACCCTGCGAATGCAGTGAGGGCTGCGCAGGAGTAAGGGGCCCAGGAGATGACGAACAGCAGGATGACGATGAGTGCGATTTTGGCCATTTTCCATTCACTCCTCATTTTATGGAACCTCTTTGCAGAGTCCCTGGTTCCCTCACAGTTGATCTTTGATATCGCTCTGGCAGACAAAAGACACTTTATAATGTTCATTTGTGATTTTACTTGAAGGTCAGTGTTAAAAAGAAAAAAAAAGTCTTCTGTTGCTTTTGTGTTTCTCTGTTTTTACTGCTAAATCAGGTGACTCCAACATATGTCTGTTCCCTCGGTTCCCTGATCATCACGGTACAAACAACGGCCCGAATCCCGGTTCAGTTCAGGAACAGCATTAGTGGGTGTCAACCGAAGACCCCACATCCACAGTAAATCAAAAGACTGCTTCAGTACACAGGCCTCTGACAGAGAAACTACACCTATGTTCAATCTAACGTTTTAATATTGATGTTATTGATTTAGCAAAACTAAACTAACGTGACGAAGCAGTGTGTGGAAATTAACCCACACTCGACCCATCTTATGACCTTTGGGTCACATCTGCCTCTTACAACACTTGCCAGTGTCATAACTGAGCCAGAGTTGGCAAAAGTATCCTGGATTAGATCTAAATATGTTAGCTATTTACAACATATTGATCAAATCACAAGATCTTTGGAACAATGTCCTCATACAGGCAAAATTAAATTGGAGATGTTGGCACATAATGTACTGTGCTTTATTTAGGAAAGACAGAAAAACATATCAGCAAAAACTCCTCATATCAACTTTCAACATCCTTGGTGGAGGACGGCTGGAGCTTGTTTTAAAGCTACATGTTCTTTCAGTCGATGAATAAGCCGATAATTCCTCTGGATACCATAAATATCTAGGTGCAGATGAGATCCCATCAGTCCATCTGCTGAAGTTTATCTTAACTGGGTCAGAGCAGTGACAGCGAGGTATCTTCTAAGGAAATGGTTAAAACAATGTGTGCATGTACCAACCGCGTTGTGTGCCGGATGGCTCTGAAGATGCGGCAGTAGCAGAAGATGATGATGAAGAGAGGGATGAAGAAGACAAAGGTAAAGAGCAGCATGGTGTAGGAGCGCACTGAAGGCGTGAACGTCATGTAGTCCCAAGAGCAAGATGTCATCAGACCTTCTGGGACGTAGGCACCTGCAGGAAAACATCATCTTTTGTAGAAAACACTTCAGTAAGTCTCAGAAAAACCTGAAACTAATTCAAAAACTAGTAGAAACCCATTTTCTGCCGGCCTCATCAACAGCTGAAAGAGAAGTGAGTAACGTGTTCTTTAGCAACTATACATCTGTTTAGTCCACTCAGCAGCTAGTGTTTTCTCCTGTCTGGACTTTTGCTCAGCTAAGCTGAGTATATTTACCGTTTATGGTTTTAACGCTGTCTTCAAGCACTCAGTCATTACATTAAAAGACACACATTTTCCAAATATTTAAACAGTTATTTGATATTTAAAGAAACATCAAAGTCCAACAGTAAGTAACAGTTTTTGGAGCATACCCCTTCAGGGCCGGATGTTGAGTCTTTTCTATAGAAGTGTCAAAGATTTACTCGTTCAGCCTCTTTCTCGGCTACTCTCGTTTTCTCTTCCTTGCTTCTCTCGTCTTTATTTTCTTGGCTCTCTTAGGTGACCTACTATAGCTCTGTGCGCTACCTTCATCGTCCAGCCATCACAGCCTGTCATAAAGTGTTACTGAAGATGGGAATCAAATACTGGCTCCACCTCAGAACCAGAACATCAGAACTGTGCACGTTTTAACTTATCAAGTCCTCTACCGGTGCTGGGGGGTGATGAAACTGTATGTAGGACATTTACGAGACATAAGAAAAGACATATTTTGACTTGATGGTGATAGTAGTGGCAGTCATGTGTGGGTATTTCAGTTGTGGAAATAGTGTTGCATTTAGTATTAGAGGACTACACAGCAGTTGTATTGAAGCTAAAAAAATCACGTTTCCTGATTAAAACAGGAAGACTTGGAAGAGTAGGTAAACATGATAATGGCATAGGTATCAATACAACCTTGTCAATTTCTATTCCTGTGCTTGTCATAGCACCATAAGTCGAAATGCAGTTGTTGCTGGAGACAACCGGACTGGGAGTCCACAGTTACTCTGATTGGTTTTTATTGATCATAGGGGTGAGAGACCATGAGAGCTAGACCGTGTCCTAAAACTAATTAAAGCTTATTTAAAACGAAATTGAAACAGATATTTTAACTTGACAAAAATTTCTTGGTGTTGCTGTAAATGTTCAAAGAAAACATTTCTGGATGCAGTATTTTTGTCTCTGTCTCACCCTCTCACGTCTCCCAAGTCAATCTTGTGCCAAATAAAAGGAAGTCTCAAAGCCTCTGACTGATGATTCAATTGGACCCAGGTCCAAATCTGTGCTCTTGCTACATCGCTCTTCCCTTCAGGGATTATTTAAGAGTAAAAGAACATGCAGAACTTGCTTTTTATAGACAAACTCTTTTGCTATATGTTATTTTTATCCCATTGAAAAAAAAACAGAAGCCAAAATTCCAGTTGTTTCATCCATCCATCCATCCATCCATCCATCCATCCATCCATCCATCCATCCATCCATTTTCTGTACCTTTTTAATCTGTGGGGATCTCCTGGAGCATATACCAGCTCACTGCAGGCAAAAAGACATTTGTTGTTCTATATTCTGCATGTCTGATCTGTTCATACTGAAAAATGTCTTACTTGGACCGTGACTCAAAAACTCTGAATTTCTTTATTTGTGCAGCCTAAATTTTCTATTTTCTGTGTGCTGCGTGCTGGACCTCTACCTTCCCCTGCTTCCTGCTCACTCTGCCATTATTGCTTGTCTTTCTAAACCTATCAGACACTTTCCTACATAGTGACCACGAGAGTTGGAGATTGTTTTATTTTTAACTGAATTGTGTCTAAAGATGGATGGGGCTAACCCCATCAAGGGAATAGTTTTAAACCTCTTGTTCCTCCTCCTACTCCACCATTTTAGCCTGGCTAACTTAGCTTTTGCTAACCTATGATGATAACTGATATTACTTTACAGTCGTTCAATGACATCATCATTTCAAGTGTCACTATCGAAACAACATCCAAAACGAGCACTGTCAGAGTTTAATCAATGACAATCGGAGCTTCACTGGGGCTTCCCATTACTGCTGTGGCCAGCTGTGGGTTAATGTGGAAAAGCTGGGTTTCCTAGTAAAACAAACTTATGATCAAGTGCAACAAAGTATTTCTTCTAAAAGGTTGGCTCTCCAGAACTGCTATTAAATTAGACTGGTATTAAAATTTGAAACTAGCATTATAATGTATTATACAATGGTCTGTGTATTGATGCTGCTGTCCTCCATTCTCAGAATCTCATACCAGATGCTGACTGAACTTTGGCAACCCTGATGAAACTCACACTGACTGGTGCTCTGGTTTAGCGCTGAAAAGCCTTCACAGAGGCCATGTGCTAAGCTGTTAATAGTATTTGAAGTACAGCTCAGCGATGCAGACCAGAATTTGTAATCAGTATTCTGTCATGAACTAAAATGTTGGACAAGTAGTTCAAATATTTCCCAGATCATGGTCTTACATGAAAATCGAGGCTTTTATCTTTGGTCTTTAGACACCAAAGTATAAAATCCTTACAGGAAGCAGGATTTGTATCATCGCAGTCTTCTCCCGCTGAACAAAGCACTTCAAACACAGAGGAAGCACAATAAGATAACAACTCACATATGGATGCAGTGATCTCTAAATATCATACAGAGTCAGACTTTCAAAAACAGACACACAGAAGGAAGCTTTAAGTAACAGTAATGTAGTTTGAATGAAGATGTTGCGCTGCGAGGAGCTCCAATGTCTGAGAGCAAAATAGAAAGCACCGTCGTACTGGTTTGTTGCACCGTCGTACAATAAACCAGACGCTGAGTGACAGAAATTCATCAGGGACTACCAGTACCAGACACTTTTCACCCACAATTCTGTGTGAATAACTGGAACAACGTGGGCAACCTTTAAACATCTGTTTATGATCCAATTTGTCTCCTCAGAGAACATAAAAGTGACTGAGAACCTTATATCATAAGGTTACATAAGATGTACAAATGAAAATCTGTAATATATTGTAATTAACTTCACAGTATAATCATGCACTAAGTACAGTTAATGGAACATAAGGTAGATAATAATCATAAAAATGTATGTGATTTGAATAAAACGGTTATATTGTCTAATTATCTTCACTTATTGTTTTACATTTGTCTCTGTATCAAGTCTACAGGGAGAAAATGACCTCTGCTTGACATTGTCACAGCTGACAACTTTACTGCTTCAGTGTTCTCCATACCTGGTCCTCCTGGATGTTTTATATGTATCCCTGCTACAACACATGTGATTCAAAGAAACGAACCATCTCATCGGCTTATCTTTAAGGTCAGCACAAGTATGTCCATGACCCGTTAATGTGAACCTGCCTTTTAAATCAGTGGTACTTGAGGA
This sequence comes from Zenarchopterus dispar, assembly GCA_028564865.1. Classification (NCBI taxonomy): domain Eukaryota; kingdom Metazoa; phylum Chordata; class Actinopteri; order Beloniformes; family Zenarchopteridae; genus Zenarchopterus; species Zenarchopterus dispar. The sequence goes on along the minus strand of JAOWBL010002530.1, from coordinate 3,988 downwards.
GAGGGATCAGGAACCCGGCTTATTTAAAGAGATTGTGTTTTTTTTTTTTTTGTCTTTTGCCCTACCCTCAGTGTGTTATAAATCTTTTGCATTACAAGAACCAAGAGTACACTAGTGGCTGCATGACTCAAGTGTTTTTAAAGTCAGCCGTCACGTGATACAAACTTAGTCAACTTTGACGAATTGCTGATGAAATTATAAAAAACACTGAAGAAACCATCTCAACAATGATTGGTCTTATTACCTTCACCTAAAATTGATATAAGCTAGCTCTGACTTCTAATGTGGACAACAGAAAGACGTAACACATCACTCAAAGAGCCACGTCATGGAGCCTGCGTGACCTTTACCACAACGCAAGTCAGCCCGATAAGCATAACATGAAACGCTGATAAGTTCCTACTAACTGAAATGATGTCCACTTAAAGGCTTTGCCTATGAGCTTACTCACTGTTCAGTTACAGTTTTTGATTTTGGACCTGGGTTTGCATGTAAGAAAACAATAATCACTGTGGACAAGACTTGCTGTCATGTGACTGTTTTCTCAGCGAGAGAGAAAGTTGTCCCTCCTGGATCGCTGGTAGCTGCAACAACCAAACAGATTTAGCAAAGCTTTGCCAAACGGGGAACTCTGTCCTGAATGTTGGCCCACCACCACAGCAGGAGTAGGAAACTGCAGTGCAGACAAATATTCACAAACTCTCCAGACTCCAGTGGAGTAGCCTGCTGCTTATCTTGCATTTTTATGAATGCGGTCCAAAGGCAAGCTCCAGATCTTTCTCCAGTCTGGCCTTTTCACCAGTTACTGGCTCTCCTCTGTCATCAGCTACATTCTGGCCTTGAGAAGCTTCACCTCATGTGAAAATTAATAACTTTAAGCACATACAGCTGCACATAGACTATAATTCACCAAAGCAATGTAAGCTAAAACGAAACTGATAGCTCTCTGAGTGTCCACAGTTGTGGAGTTCCACCACACTGGAGTGTCTGATTGGACTTTGTTGACTTTCATGTCGGGATGTCCCTGTTGACTGTTCGGGGTGTACGTAGCTGCTGTTTAGTGATTAAAGTGGCTGACAACTTCCAATGCTACTTCAGTACATCAGGTAAGCCTAACCAAGTCTTTGATTGACAGCTGTAAGGTGTGTCCTGTGCAGCCCAGATCGCGTTAAAAACATCGACAGTGCAGAACACCATTATTTGATTAGATTAGGTGATCGACAATGTTGGGAGCAGTATGTCTCTTTGGCATCCCAGATGAATAAGGTCTTGATCTTCATTGCATCAGTGATGTAGTGAGCAGCTACAGCTCCATGGTGGATGATGCCCACAGATCAGTTGTTAAGGAGGCATTCAAGTCTTCCATTACTTTCAGAATATTTTCACGATGGCAATCGTTCTGGTGTTTAACAGTGTTGTTTTGAGTCAGTTTAAAAAGAGCACAATATTTCTCTGAAACCTTCTCAATGAACTGCAGCTAACAGTCTAATGTCTAATGTATTTTCAATGAAATTCACCAACAAATTTGTGATTTACTGTTGTCATTTCTCTGTTGAGGCAGGGTGTTTGGTGAACATCCAAACTGTTGACCAGAGGATGTGGATCCCCCAATTAGCATTAGTGGATATCTTTTTACATGAGTATACATTGAGCTTGTGCTTTTATTGTATTTCAGAAAGTTTTCTGCAAGGACCTACTACCCGCCTCACCTGCAGAAATGTGAATATTGGTTGTTAGAGTCACGTAATCAGTAATTATTCAGCTTAGACCAGAAAGAGTCATTAAGGAGCAGTTAACTGGACTGGTCTACACCAAAGGTAGCTATGAGTTATGTTCTTGACCTGCCTAAAACATCTCTTTTCCAAACTTTTCTTCCATTACAACACAACATAATCATGCAGCCACACCCCCTTGGTCCTTTCAGCTGTTGCAACTCAATTTCAATGATGGACTCGGTAGGATCCACTGACATAGAAAACCACCATTCCTTACCACTTGGTGGCAGTAGTCCACCACTTTTCCTGTTTGCTAACTGACAATAAATAAAATAAGACAATGAAGGTGGCAAGGAATAAAAATAAATTAGGCCAAGATTAACTCTGAAGGAGCTGAGATGGTTTCTGTTTGCTGTTTGCATGCACAGCAAGGGTGGCAATTAGGAGTTGGCAATAAATCAGTTTTATTGATTAATTCAAATTTATAGCTTGCAGTGATGTTTAAAAATGAAAGTCAATCTTCACTTTAATCTGTATAATATGCTGTGGCGTTGCCACCACTTACACAAGCTTTTGTAGTTCATAAAACTTCCCCCTGGCAGTCTTCTTAAGACACAAACAAATTTACAGCATATCTATGTGGGTTGTTAAAAGTAAACTGTTTTACTAAAAAATGTTTCCAAACAGGGACACTTTCTTTAGTTGGCTGAAACTGGTTCTTCTGCTTAGTTCGTCTGCAGCAGCTGACAGTTTATGAGTACTAAAAGTAGTACCCACAAACGGAGAAGAGTGTTACGTGCTAACCAGTGTCAGGTTTTAAGTTTGTCCGTGGCAACTGAAGGCAGCAGCGTGGCTAAATTATTCTAACATCCTAAACAAGTGGGAGAAGTGCATCACACTTACTGGGAGCTGCACAAGACAGTGACACCCTTAAGAGACGCAACTGACACTAGTGGCATAACGTCCCAAAGTACCTCATATAAAAAGACCAGCTGGAAATATATTACAGAAGGATTTTACTTTGTCTATTATAATATTTAAAGTCATATTTAATTGATCATTTTTAATTCCTTTGCCTTCTTTTGTTTTTGTTTGTTTGACTTTGGAGCTTGATTAAAATCAAAAGTTGGGTCTGGTGTTAAAACAACAACAAACATATCAGAGATTTTATGTTTCGGCCATAAGGTCCAGGCCTGGGGACAATGGACGAGAAGAGATGATTCATACTAGAAAAGGACATAAAGACTGCTGAATAACATCATCTTCACAGCATACCCAGTCAGCACCAAGTCAACACCACCCCTCACCAAGACAGGACTTATAGGAATATGATAATTTTGTTTTTATTTGCATATGTTTACAGTGTTTTAGACACAGTTGTCCTGAACAGAAAAAGTGTTTTTTTAAGAGTGAATAGTTGTCCTCCCTGACTTGAAATAGTTAAATTCCCAATTTAATATATGTGTGTGGTGATGGTGGAAGAAGATGAAACCTAACCTAACAGATGGTGACATCATTGAATCCCCATTAGGGAAGATATAAAGCTAGTAAGAGCCTCCAGAAGAGCTGTTGAAATGGCAACTACAGATGGCTGTAAAGTCAGAGGCCTTCTGAGTGCTGAGTTTACGCTAAATGTATTTTATTTATGTATTCCTGCTGGAAAAATCGTGCAGACATGAGAAAATAAGTGAAAGGGAAAAGTAAACAATATTTTTTATATTCACAGTGATAAAGACTCAGCTTTTAGCTTTCAGTTGAACTCACTCCAGCCAAAGAAGGGAGGCAGGCTCCAACCCATGGAGTAAAACCAGGCAGCAGCCACAAAGCTCAGAGCTTTCTTGTGGGACATCACCCCAAGAGATGCCAGAGGCCTGGTGATCACCACATATCGGTCCACTGCAATCACCATCAGTGTCATCATGCTGCAGATACCAAACAGTGCTCCGCAGAAGGCATACAACTCACATCCTGCAGAGGAAAGGCAAAGGAAGCAGAAAGAAGCAGAGAGGAAGGGCAAATAGTTAGTTCATGTTGTTACTGACCTCATCTTTCAGGATAAACACATTATTTGGCATTACATCCTCAGGTCCTGCACAAAATCCTGCAGTGTCCTCAGTTTTAATGCTTCTAATGTGGTTTTGGATGAAAATGATTTCTGTGCTGCTTTTTTCTGAATCAGATCTCCTTTGATAGTATGTAACTTTTCACCTTTGTGTCTATCTATCTATCTATCTATCTATCTATCTATCTATCTATCTATCTATCTATCTATC
>JAOWBL010002529.1:0-13545 GCA_028564865.1 Zenarchopterus dispar | reverse complement strand
CTCACCATAACCCTCTTTTGTTCACTTTTGCTTTTCTTAGCTTTCACTTTCACAATAAACTTCACCTTACAAAAAAATAAAATTAAAAAAAAAAAAAGGCCAGCCATCGCTGGCTCAGATTCTGAAGAGGAATATTCACCCTCTGATGATGATTTATAAGAAAAAAAAAAAAACAAAACATGTTGTTATAGAGTCTGACTGCTGTTGGTATGAAGGATTTGCGAAAGCGCTCCTTCTTGCACCGGGGGTGTTTCAGTCTCTGACTGAAGGAGCTGCTTTACAAGTTTATACAGTTACTTTTGAGTTGACCATCTTCTCCACATGAAACATGACTTCAAGGAAGAAAGATTAAAAGTCAGCACTCAGCTTCAAGCAGTGAAGCTAAAAACTAACACCCATACTCAAACTTAGAAGTAACCAAAAATTCCTATGCCAGAGAACTATGCCAGAAAATGAGCCAGAAATCTGGGTGTTTCCAGACTCAGACCCAAATTTTAACAGCCACATGAAGTTTCATGCTTTATCTAGAAATGTCATGTCTTTATCTAGAAATAAAACCAAGTAGATTGGTTGTAAGTTTCTGAATTTTTTTGCTAAACCCAACAAAGTCTGGGTCAATTTCTTTTCCCTGATCAACAATAGCATGTCAGTTCATGAAGTCTGACCCTCTACTCTTCCCCTGACCCAGTTATATATGTTATCAAATGTGCAAAATGTCGTCCTCTTCTCATTGGCTCTGATTTCATCTCACCACTGTGGTCCCAGGAACTGCTGCCTTCACTGACCTCTGGTAGCAAACCTGCACGCAAAGATAACAAGCATCCTCTCACACCTTTTGTTTCAGAGCACTTTATGCAGGTGCTGCTGCCATTTATGGTTTGTTATAGTCCCCTTTATCAGTTATTGTTAGTTGACTCCCAAATCCTTCCTTCCTGTTTTGTTACTTCTATTTGCAGACACTTTTATAAATTCAAAAGGTTAACATAAGTCACAGCACACTGAACACATATACTGTATTTCAAACTCCTTCATAAGACAGTAGTAAAGTCACCCTACTATTACCTAAAGATTTAGGTGTCTGTCTGTTCTGCAGCTCTTTGCACATAAGTGTAACTTGGTTCAGTATTGACTCCTGTTAGGAATTTTCCTCTGTCTTTTTTTCACCTTCTTTGAACCCATCATTGCTTTCTGCCATGCAGTTGTTTTGAAGAAAGACAAAATTACACAGCTTCTACTTGTAGTTAGTGGCGTACTAATGTGTCCAATTCTTCTACTAATAAATAGAGTGATGTATGTCATAAACCAGACTATACACTTTTATTAGCAGCTGGGAAGGCCTGGGTCAGCTTCTGAGTTACATGGTGCTTTAGTAGGAGATGCAGACCTGCTAACGCGCTGGTGGAAGTGCTGTTCATACCATTATAAGTTGATCTACCACTAAAATAATTTTGGAAACATTATGTGAAGTTTTTCAAGTCCCACAGTGTTACTTTAATTGTACAATGGATCCTTTCCCTAAATAAGTCTACTGATTTGATAGAAATGCCAGGGATGAATACTGTTTCTTTTCTCTTTCTCCATTAGAAAAATCAAATTATAATCTAGTAGATTTTATGCATACCTACACCCATTGTTTAGAGGTGTCCCACTTTCCTGCTTTTTCCCAGGCTATTTTTGCTTTTCAGTACAAGCCGTGGCTTCAATATTTGTGATGTAATGGAAATGATCAACCAGGGGTCTTGATGATGATCCTGCCACTTCTGCCACATCTTATTCAGCTCCTTGTCCACTTCCTTTTCCCACTTTTCCAAGGGCCACTAGTTGCTGTATTACCCAGGCCTTCAGGTCAACCACCTTGGTAGGCGCAACAAGACTTTTAGGGTCAATTTTGCTGTATAATGTTAAGTAGTGACTGATGAATGAAACCAAGTGGAATTAGGAATCTGAGGAGGAACCACCCAACCACAAAGCTGCTTGTATGCCTTTTAGTGTATGCACTCCACTCTCCAGTGGAGAGTGGTAATTAGTCAATAGAGAAGATCTACCCTTTTCAGTGAGATGTTCTTCCAGCTGGAAATGGATCCCTTCAACTTTAGTGGCAAAGGTCAATTGTGGATTTTCTTGCAAGACCAGAATATCTTGGGATTATATTTGTTTGTGGTTAAATGCGGCCTAAGGGAGGGTACAAGCCAATGTCTTCCTTGTGCTGGTCCCAAACCCGGAAAAATGCAAAGGGTTGTGTCATGAAGGGCATCCAACGTAAAACCTATGCCAAATAATCAATGATGCAAATAACAAATCTGATTTCCACACCGGATTGGTTGAGGCCCGGCTTAACAATGACTGCCACCAATGCTGTTAGCCTGCAGGGTGCTGATGAAAACTGGACTACTGTGGGTTGAAAAAGGAGAAGAGGAGGAAGGTGTGTCCATAGGCAGATTGAGAAAAGAAAAATCAAGAGGCTAGAACTGAGTGTAAGGACTTTGAATATAGGGACTATGACAGGAAATGCTAGAAAGTTCGTTGGCATGATGGAGAGGAGAAAGGTAGATATACTGTGTGTCCAGGAGACCAGATGGAAAGGTAGCAAGTTCAGGAGCCAAGGAGCAGGGTTTAAGCTGTTCTATCATGGTGCTGATGGAAAGATGAATGGAGTAGGAGTTATCTTGAAAGAGGAGTTTGTTAGGAATGTTTTGGAGGTGAAAAGATTGTCAGACAGACTTATGAGTCTAAACCAACAATGTTTAATCTCGATTTTTCAAATTCACAAGAAATAGATAAACTTTAATTAAAGCATCATGTTATTCACCCATCCATTTTCTATACCCACTGAAACCAATTACTGGGTCACAGGGGTCTGATGGAGTCAATCCCAGCCCCTTGCAGGCGAGAAGCACACCCTGGACAGGTCGCCAGTCCATATATACAGTAAAACAACCACGCATACTCACACCTACAGGAAATTTAGAGTTCTCACTCAACCCAATATACATGGTGTTAGGACTGTGGGAGAAAACCCACACAAGCACAAGGAGAACTTGCAAACTCCATACAGAAAGACACGTGCCAGGAGTTGAACCAGGAACCTTCTTGCTGTGAACCAGCAGTGCTAACCACTAAGCCACTGTGCTTCCATGTTAGTCACTGGTTCAGTAATATTACTAGAGCTAAATTGTTATTGTATTGAATAGTCTGTAAATTGTAGTTACTGTGATAGCCATCCCACCCTGCACCACACCAGGATCAGTTTGACTTGAGAGGCAGACCTTACATATGTGGCTCTGGTAACTTATTTTTTGTGCCCCTGTTTGATATTGTTTGTGAATTATGTGTGATTGTCAGTGCACATTTCAGAATTAGAATCTCTTCATTGTCATTGTAGTAATGGAACATTGTACAACGAAATTAAGAACTCAGAAAAATTAATGTGCTAAAAGAAGTAAAATCATATAAATAGAAGTAAAATCATATAAATATCACACAATCATAGAAACATACTACATATTGCACAAGCCCCTTAAATGGAGTGAATATGAAAACTTGCTGTAAATGTGTAAACATGAGACTCCAATGTCAATATTAGGTGCACAAGGTCAACTTATCGGCATTTAGTATGGTGTCAGGAAACTTCCTGAAACAGGACTGTAAAAGATTGCTTTTAGTTCATACCCGAGTTTCCTAACACACAAAAAGACACACAGATTCAGAGACTAGAAAGCCTTTTTAAAGTTTTACTTGCAAGCAAGGAGTACAGAAAGAATGGTTACATTCACAGACTGCACTAAAGAAGAGTAGGAAATCAATAAGCTTATATACAGATTTCAGCAGTATCATCACACCAGAGAAACACGTGTACAGTTTTGGGTTAGTATCAGTGTTTTATCATCCGATGTCTTAAGGTTTCTTTTATTCGGAGTGCAGAGACTGGTTTGAACCAGCTCTGGCTGTTTTTTACACTGTCTGCAGGCTGTCAGATGTTTACATTCATCACATACCATGGCAGGTCAAATAGAGATACGCTGTGCAGTATGATGTGATTTGACATGATAATAATTACATGATGCACAGAAGCAAAAAACACTAATGCCATTAGGGCACATATTCATAATTTCTTAACATATGGTAATTGCTGAAGGATAGAAAATGTTTCTTATTCTGTGCGTTTTAGCCTTATGAATCTGAAACATCTGCTTGAGGGGGGTTTGTGACAGTTTGTGTCTTGGGTGTGGTCTTGTAGAATCCTTTTGATATTCCACAGACAATGGAAACTGTAGAGATCTTCATGTGAAGAACAGGGAGACCAACTATCTGCTGGGTGACCTGTATGACCCTATGGAGCTATTTATTCTGTGCTACTGTGGTGCTGGTGAACTATAACCTAGAGGCAGTAGGCCCAGATGCCCTCTACTGTGCATCAGTAGAAGGACACCAGCAATTTCTCAGGGATGCTGTTTTTCCTGAGAACCCTCAGGAAGTAGTCGCTTTTGGGCCTTCTTCCCTAGCTCAGCAGAGTGCATTTCGCAGGTTGGGTTCTCTCTGTTGTTGACTACCAAGAGATAGAAATCTGAAACCCTCTCCACACAGTCCCCATTGATGGTAAGTTGCTGGATGTTGTTTACTTTTTTCCTGAGGTCCATGATGAGCTCCTTGGTCTTTACTGTGTTCAGGAGCAAGTTGTTGGTCCTGCACCACTCTGTCAGCTGCTTCACCTCATCCCTATAGGCTGACTCATGCCCCCCAGCGATCTCTTCTACTGTGGTGCTGACACAAAATGGCGCCACGTATGGTCTCCTCTGTGTTTTGGTACACTCTGTTTTGTTTGTTTTTGTACATAAATACTTTGTCAGTACACTCTTACACCCATGAAGAGCTCCTAAGCATTAGATCAATTACTTCCATGAATTTGTCACCACTTTTTTAAGCAACTGCAGCAGACTTAGTACTGTTTTTGGCCAATAGGGTGAGACTCCGCAAAAAAGGAAAGCGAGCCGGGGCCCTCCTGCAACTATGCAGACGTAGACTACATACAACTTTTCTTGGGAATTTCCTCTTTAATGTTCACTCACTCAGCAACAAACTGGATGAGCTGGTACTACTGATAAGAAACAGGGACTTTTCCTCCTGTTGTGCTCCATACTTCACAGAGACATGACTTTGTAATCAAATCCCAGACCTGTACATCTGGAGGGATTTCAAATGTAGGGATTTCAGATGCTCTGTGCGGACTGAGACTCTGAGCTCCCCTGCAAGACCAAGGGTGGAGGTGTCTGTTTCTACATCAGCAGCAGCTGGTGCAACAATGTGACTGTAATCTCCCAACACTGCTCCCTTGCTCTGGAATATCTCTTCATCAACTGTAAGCCATTTTACTCCCTGCATGAGTTCACTTCTTTCATTCTAGCCACTGTTTACATCCCGCTGAACGCAGAAGTGCACAAAACTCAGCGCACACTTACGACCCAGATTCTGCATGTGGAGCAGACTTTCCCAGCTTCTTTAGTTATAGTCCTTGGTGACTTTAATATGGGGAATCTGAGCCAGGATCTACCCAAATACAGACAGTTCATTGAATACCCAACCAGATCAGAGAACACTTTGGATCACTGTTACACTAGAGTGGACGTAGCCTGTCATGCAGTGCCACGCACAATTCTCGGACTTTCAGACCATGTAATGGTTCATCTGATCCCCGCTTACAGACAGAGGCTGAAGCTCGCCAAACCTGTGGTGAGGACATCAAAGAAGTGGACCAATGAGGCTGTAGAGGAGCTATGTGCATGCCTGGATTCCACAGACTGGGGGTTTCAGGGCTGCCACAGACAAGCTGGACAAGTTTACTGATGCTGTGACCTCATACATCCACTTTTCTGAGGACAGCATTGTGCCAACACGCAACAGGGTGAGCTACAACAATGATAAGCCCTAGTTCACAGGTAGACTCAGGCAGCTCAGTCTGGAGAAAGCAGCAGCACTCAGGAGTGGGGAGACAGACAGCTACAAGGAGGCAAAATACAGGTTCTGCAGGGGGTGAGAAATGCTAAATTATTGTATTCTGATAGACTCCAGCAGCAGTTTTCTACCAATGACTCTGCCTCTGTGTGGAGAAGGCTCAGGCAGCTCACCAACTACAAGCCTACAGCTCCCCAAGCCACTGATGACCTACAACTGGCCAACCGCCTCAATGACTTCTATTGTCGCTTTGATGGGCCATCTGCCAGCCCTGAGACCTCTCCAGATACCAGCACTCACCTCACTCCATCAAAGCCCATAGTGGACTCTCACTCCCCCTCCTCCTTCTCCTCATCTTTCTCCTCATCCTCATCCCCCTTCTCCCTACCTCCCCTATCTATCCAGGAGCAGGATGTAAAAAAATCTCTTCAGCAAGCTGAACCCCTGCAAAGCTCCCGGGCCAGACGGTGTCTTCCCCTCAGGCATTGCACGGATAAGCTAACTCCTGTCTTTGCGGACATCTTCAACACCTCCCTGAAGTCAGGCCATGTGCCAGCCTGCTTCAAACCCTACATCATCATCCCCATCTCCAAGAAGCCATGGCTCACTGGACTTAATGACTACAGGCCTATGGCACTGACATCCATAGTCATGAAGTCATTTGAAGACCTGGTCCTCTCCCACCTTAAGACCATCGCCATCACCATCACCAGGACCCTGTCCTAGACCCGCTACAGTTTGCCTGCAGAGCCAACAGGTCTGTAGATGATGCTGTCAACCTGGACCTCCACTTCATCCTGCAGCATCTGGACTCCCTGGGAACATACACCAGAATCCTGTTTGTGGACTTCAGTTCTGCATTCAACACCATTTGGCCAGCTCTGCTGCAAGACAAGCTCTCTCAGCTTAACGTGCCTGACTCCATCTGCAGGTGGATCACTGGCTTCCTGACAGATCGAAGGCAGTACGTGCGGCTGGGGAAGAACATCTCGGAGACTTGGACAATCTACACCGGCTCCCCTCAAGGCTGTTCTTTCACCTCTGCTCTTCAGCCTGTACACCAACTGCTGCACTTCCAGCCATCAGTCTGTGAAGCTGATCAAGTTTGCAGACGACCCCACCCTGCAACCTGCAGCTCAACACCGAGAAGACAGTGGAGAGGATTGTGGACTTCAGGAAAGTCTCAGCCCCACCATCCCCCCTTGCCCTCATGGATCTCCTCATCTCCATTGTGGACTCCTTCCGTTTCCTGGGCACCACCATCACATGGGACCTCAAGTGGGAGCAGACCATCAGCTCCCTTATCAAGAAGGCCCAGCAGAGGATGTTTTTCCTGCGGCAGCTGAGGAAACTCAAACTACCGACTGAGATGATGGTGCAGTTCTACACAGCCATCATCGAGTCCACCCTCACCTCCTCCATCACCGTATGGTACACTGGGGCCACCACCAGAGACAGACACAGACTGCAGAGCATTGTGTGCACTGCTGAGAAAGTGATTGGCTGCAACCTCTGACCTTTGCAGGACCTGTACACCTCCAGGATCTTAGGCCGTGCAGGCTGGATTGTTGCTGACCCTTCTCAACCTGGAAATGACCTGTTTAACACCCTCCCCTCAGGCAGGAGACTACGGTCCATCCGGACCAGAACTTCCCGCCATAAGAACAGCTTCTTCCCCTCAGCCATCAGACTCTTGAATAATAGTTAAATGACTCATACAACAACCACACTATTTACCTGCTCTAGTCTACACATGTATATATTGTAGATTTTCTTTTCTCCTAAACTTATTTGGTTATTTTATTTTATTTTGATTATTTGCAGATTCACATGTATTTATTTTTATTCTATTTTTAACTTTACATTATTCCATGTTTTCATCTCCACCGTCACATCAGAGCAATTTCCTAGTCCATAAATCTGTTTACTGGCAATGCAATAAAGTGATTCTGATTCCGATTACTCCTGACTGTTACATTCAGCAGGGATCCAAATATTTACATTGAGTAAATTAGTGAATTTTTGTCATTATCATAAAGCATGCAATGATTTCTTGCCATTATCATGTATAACAGCAGAAAACTGAAACAGCTCAATGGAACATATAACTATGCATGAGGTACATATCTGAATCCTGGTGCTCAGTGGCTCATGCCAGAAAAAAGGGCATTGGCTGCTTCCCTTCATCTATCCACCTTTATCACCTATCTAATACAGTAGATTATCATCATCCATCCTATGATTTGATAATAATGGGTTTAAAAAACATAAATACATTAAACAAGCAACTAAAATATGAAAACAAAAGGAGAAACTGCATCATCAAACTCATGTCCACCATACTGCATGCCAGTTCATGAAAAGGAAGAGGAAGATCAGTTAAGGAAAAGATTTTGCAGGACAGACAATTTGACTAAAGATTCTCATTATCTTACACCGGAAAATGACAAATAATGGTCAGCCTCGAAAAAAATTGAGAATGTTACTAGAATTCTCCCCTTTTGGATTATATACATTGCAGTTAAAAGCAGAAACAGTACATAAGGGAAATGATAGTTGCATTTACACAAATCAGTGGTAGCAAGCTGCCACGGAAGGTGCTACTGATACTTGGAGGTTAAATGGATGTGACTGACAAGAAAAGTGAGAATTTAGACGTCTTTTTTTTTTAACTGAAGATCCGATTTTACAATCTGAGACCAATCATATTCTTTGTTAATATGCAAGTATTGGTAATCTTCAAAAAAAAAAAAACTGTTGGAAAGAAACCTAATGGGTCTCCACACTTGATCCCCACATTGACTGACATGTTCAAAGAATACATGGGTTTGGGCACATGCATAGTGTTGAGAATCCTTTTTTTTCTTCTTTTTTTTTTTGAATCTTGGTGCTCAGTGGCTCCTGGCAGAAAAAAGGGCATTGACTACTTCCCTTCATCTATCCACCTTTATCATCTATCTAATACAGTAGATCACCATCATCCATCCAATGATGGACACATAATGTCTGGCAAAAAAAAAAAATGTCTGGCATGCACTAATAGCGTATAAATGCTTAAAGAGAGAAAGAAATAGGAGCAGGATGTACAGGGAAGATACTCAGTGCATCATGAGAAGATGCCCAGGAGCCTGAGGCAAAAGCAGCATTACAAAAGGGATGGTTCAGTCACCTGAACCAGGAATAATTGTAAGCTTGATCAAAGATGAAAATTCTTTTTAAATTTAAAAGTAGAGAATGTCTGCCCCCAATCCCAAACTGCATGCTGGTACCACAAGAGAAAAGCCTGATAACTGAAAGCTCTTCCTCCCATTATACTTTTAGAAAATCTGGTTACAACAATTAAATCTACAATCTGAGAATGAAATGCTCTCCTAGGTGAATATGAAATCGCTATCATGTAAGTACTATATGTTAGCTAGAGAATTTTGAATTGTCACCTTTGACAACCTTATGTAATTGACAACTTTATGTATGGTGTAGAGTGTAAATAGGATGTGTAAAGGAAATAATCCTGTCTCCAGTGTGCTTTACTGAAAGGAGAACAGAAAGGTGGCCACTTTCATTGTAAAAGCATAAAGAGAATGATATTGTGGGGGAGAAACTGACGCGATTGTTTTGTCACAGCTCATGGAGTTGTTGATTGGAGTTGTTTATTGTTTTGAGCATTACATTTGAAATGACTAACAATGCCAATGTTTCAGCACCTCAAGAGAGTTTTACATTTTTTTCACAGTAAAAGGCAAATTCAATGACCAACAAACTATCTGACCAAAATGCCCACAATCAGAAAAAGTCTTTGGTATGAGATAATGTCATTGATTCTTCAAGCAAAACTGGAGATCCACTTACTTAACAGAGGGAGCATGGACATCTCTTCTCTTAGAAAAGTCAAGGTGTCAGGTAAACTGAGTGTAAAATAATTTTCCTCAAGTTTTTTCTGAGATCAATGCTGGACTGTGAGACACCACAGTTTGGAGATTTCTCACACATACAAATACGTTCATCTCTCTTCTTAAGACATATGGTCTCCCGATCCCTCTTGTTCTGTTAGCCTCTTATTTTTTTATACCTGTGTCATGGACAACCATTCATCATTGACATATCATCACTGACTTTTTGTTACTGGAACAAGGAAGGATATCTTTCACAGGACCAGAACTTTCTCTTTGCGCAGGCTGAGCTTGAAGAGCTGCTGCAGAATTGTATATATCTGGTCCAGCAGGCTTTCAGGACTCAGGTGACACCACCTGGACCTCCAGTCTTGTTCCAATCTCACTTTCAATTTCTCTTCACTGAATTGCTAGAACAGATAAGTGGGAGGAAGAGGTAGAGGGGGCCCACCATCTCCTGATGTGGTAGGAGATATCAATGGAGCAGCACCAAGATCTATGACTGACCTGAAAGAGGTATGACAGGGAAGCTGTGGGTTAAGGGAGGATTGGATGTCTGTTTGGCTGGACATGGCAGAGAATGATGATGAGCTTCTTTCTGAATTGAACCTAATGAGGATTTTTCTTCAGTTCATTGGCTCTGTCAAGACTTCCATCTATCTGGTCCTCCTTCTGCTTGAAGCCTGTGATCTTCTTCATCCCTGACCACACATCTTTTTTTTCCTGTACGTCTCCTCGTTTTCTCTAATTTTGACTTAAATAATTCCTAAATAATTTTTTAAAAAAAATGTGTACTGACTTAAATAATTGTCTTTCTCCCTCCCTGGAGTTTTTTTTTTTTTCTTGTTTAGGAGCTTTTTCTGGTCACTGGTTATCCAAGGTTTATTTTGGGGAAGCACCTTAACGTTTGTTTGGGGATGATGTAGGGGATGAACACTTGACAAACTGTTGAAATGTTTGAAAAATCTGCAGCGAGAGAAAGAAATGGCTGAAATAACCTTTGACAGCTACAAACATGCTGAGTTGTTGTCTCTGTAGCTTAGCAATACCATAGTTGATGATGTCACATGCAGTAACTGCTCCAATTGACGGTGGGATGTAAACTGCATTAGTTCAATATCTTGGTTCCTGAAACAATATTTTAGAGTAGCATGTCCTGCATTACACCATCTGTTGTTGACAAGCACTGCAATTCCACTACCCTTCTTTTTTTGCTTTTCTTCAAGTCCCTGTCTACCTTTATTGCCTAGAAGCCCAGTAGAGAGACACTGAATTCAGGGATATGAGTCTGACACCACGTCTCAGTTTAACTCATGAAACTGCATTGCTGTAACTCCAGATTTGTCCTAGTTAGTGCTTCAAGCTCTTCAATCTTACTTGCGAGAGCGCACCTCACTGATGGTAACATTTGGAGGAGCTATTTTAATCTTCCTCTTTCTCCCTCCACTTTGACAGTCTACATCCACAGCATCTCTTCTTAAACTTGTCTGGGATTTGGGATCTCAGTCTCATTGTAATTTGTTTTTTTTTTTGTATCTCAACTGGCTGCTTCCCCTCATGGACAACTCGTTCGTTGCTATGGTTACTCATTATAACAGGTAGTAAAAAATGAAAAAGCAACAAAGGAAATCCCTCAAGTAGCACAGCATCTAAGCCATGATTCCAAAACAAATGAAATTTTAGAAGACACCATGCTGAAAAAAGCCCCCCAAAAAACTCTAGTAACAATGGAAGAGCTAGCCCATCAACCTGCCACCACTGGCAGCACTAGTCTAGAGTTGTGCCTGTGGGTGGCAGTTCCTTCTGATGATGCAATGTCACATTTTTGTGTGATAGGAACATGAGAACTGGCAAAAAGAATGTCAGTTCACTTGTAGCACCAAGTTGTCTAGGGCTAGGGTTGCTTCCATTGATTTTTTTTTTTTTTTTTAAGTTTGAATTATTTGGCATAAAGTTGTCACTGCAGAGGGTAGTGATGGTGATGATCTTTAGCTGTCCATTGTTCTGGCCTTACATAAACATTTGTGTTGCTTCAGCTTGCCTCAAAAATGATAAATTCCTCTTAATTTAATTATTCTCGTTTAAGTTGTTGTTCAGGTTCTGGAATCTGAGTTCTTTTGCGTGACAGTGACAAATAGACAATACCTAGGTAGCTGTCAGATGAATAGCTGCGTGGCATAGATAGCTTATAAAATGCAAATACACTCTTGTTCTTAGTGGAACTGTTCTCATACACAAACCTCATTGTATGTTGGAATCATGATTTTGACACATTCAAAAATCTTTATTACAATAAGGTTGTTAATCAATTACTGGTCAAACCTCAAAATCTAGTATAACATATTTTTCATTTGCCCTATGATGATGGTTAACCTGTTCACAATATACCCCACACCCTCAGAGAGAGTTCTAGCCCCCAAGACCATACCAATGTTAAAGTGGATAAAGAAAATGAATGACAATTTCTCTTTTAACATGTTTTAAGCAAACATTTTTTAACAATTGCAATGTGTCTATTTGCAACTCTCAAAAGTTGTTTCACTGAATCTAAGTTGAGCTATATGACAATGAACATTCATGTATTAAGGATAAGAGGTTGCACACTTCATCCCCTTGGTGATATTTGTATTAGATAAAGATGCTGTACATAAAGAGCTGTATGCAAAGGAATAGTAAATTTAAGTAAATAAAGAGGCAAACTGAACTGCTTGGTTGCTAGCAGGGCAGATGGTGGTAAATTAACCAATGAATTTGAAACTAAAATTTGTTAAACAGACATCTCAGAAAAGATGCACCACAATTACAGCAGATATTCCTGCTATTTACTTCTTGAGTGTACTTTGAAGTGAAATTTAATGTTTTATCAAGGCTTATCAGAAGCCTATAAAAGGTTATGTGTATGTGCATTTTATTTAACCCCCCAGTGTAAATGCCTAAAGCTTAGATATGAGCAGCCCCAGGCAGATCTAGGCTCTAGTAATGAGCTTTGAACTGTTGGCACTAATATACTTGCCACAAGCAATGGAACTCATATGTTAGAAACAGATACAAACTGGCCTGGGGTCAGTGAACCAGTGATTACATCCAAGATGTCATTCTAAAAATTGTGGTAAGGACTGTAAAAGTTTAAGTCCTTGGGGCAATTTGCTTTAGCCTCCATAATCTTAAGAATAGTAAATTAAAAAAAAACAAAAAACAAAACACAAACCATGTTGTAATCATAGGTTTGAAATATGTTCATAATTACCTAAGGAAAATGTACGCACACCACTCATTAGGAGCATTAGCCAACTCTGTCACACTTTATTATAAGTGCAAGATTTCATATTGTTATTAGGTGTGTGTGTGTGAGAAAGCCATACTATGAGACAGGGAAATACAGTGCAAGAGAGAGGGAGGGAGAGAAAGGCAGCAAATAAGAGCATGAATTGCTGTCACTGTCTATGCATGAGTCTGTATTGTAGATATATTGGCTTTACAGATTTAAAGGGTTCTGGGACATCAAAGAAGAAATAAAGACTTGTGATGATTAGTGAGTGGTCATTGACATAGCTATGAAAGGTTTTCATTTATGTTGTGGGAAATATAACAACAATAAAACAAAGACAAAAGGCAACAAAAAACAACAAATATATAATATATATATATATATATATATATATATATATATATATATATATATGTGTGTGTGTGTGTGTGTGTCTGT
>JAOWBL010002527.1:0-13550 GCA_028564865.1 Zenarchopterus dispar | reverse complement strand
ATATATATATATATATATATATATATATATATATATATATATATATATATATATATATATATATATATATATCATATTAATTTACTATACATCATCTTCTAATAAAGAAACTTATAACTTCAATGCTACTGTAGTTTAACAATAAATAAATTACTGAAGATTTTAAAATGTTGTTTGATTAAGGCAACATAGCCTAACTTACAACAAAACAGACAGAGTACAAAAAAAAAAAAAAACAACACACATTTCAATGTACCTCATTATATATACACACACCGCATAATTGGGTTCAGCGTAAAAAGTTCATTATCCTGGCTACTTTCCTTCATCTCTGTCTGCAGATGTCACTGGTGCACTGGTCTTACTGTGATTGCTGGAAACGGTACAGACCAGACAGAGTATCAGAAACCTCATGGATCATTCCCCTCAGACAGGATCAAGCTGTTATGGTTAGTAATCTTCAAGCTAATCCATAATAGGATAAGTGTGAAAGCTCATTTGTTGCCATGAAACAGCTATTGTAATTTCTTATTGACGTGTTGGATATTGTCAGCAATGCCTAGGCAATGTGAAAAACCTGCTGAAGTAAAAGTACTTTCTTTAACCTGAGCTGAACACACAAGGTAAGAACATACATTCTAACCATATACATTTTTAAACACATGCACACACACATACACACATATACACACATAGCTGCAAGCTTTATTACTGATGTTCTTCATTTCAATTTCAAATTTGCATCCAATCATCCAAAACCTATTTTCTGACTAGTTTTATTCCCCAGAGATGATGGGTCACCATTATCCTTCCAGGCTTTTGGATGACCACATAATGTGTCTTGCAATATGTTAAGAAATTAGAACTCCCTCCTGCATCAGTTAAGTTTGAAGAACTTGTCACCATGTGAAACTTAATAATCCCTGCAAAACATTTCATACATATTTTCTTTATCAAAACTGTGTCTAGGTGGTTGCAAATCCCTCTGACTTTAATCATATCAATATTTATGCTTCAACATTTATATGCTTATTGATGCATAATTTTATTTGATCTTTCTTTTTGTTATATTCTCCTTAATGTGCCTTGTGCATTATTTACCATTTAACAGTGATAAAAATCTAGCAAAAATGTGTAGTCTGTATCTAATCAGTATCACATTTTAAAGATTCACATACATTAAAAAAATTTAAAAAAAAAAAAGAGAATACACAACTAGTATCTTAAAGGACACAGGTTTCAGTGGATTTAATCCACACTGACATGATATCCATATTTTAAAATAAGATGAAATTTGGAAGCACATGCCTTTTTTTTTTTAAACGGCCACATCCAGCTCATTTAGATTTATGAATGAATTAAGTGACACACATTTTTAACCTCTTTTCTAAGTAAAATTGGCATTGTGAATAAAAGTGATGATAATTTCAATTTCTATTACCTTAAAGTGTCAACAGTGGTTGATTAACCGTCCTGCTAGCAGTAGTATATGACACAGAGCTGCAAACATCCAAATCTGTGACAAACTCCTGCATCTTCTGTACTGCTTCAACTAATGAAAGAAGTTTGTCTCAATCTGCTGTTTGGATTCATGGATAATCTCATATGATGTGAGCATAGTAGATCAGATTTAGAGATGTGGAGAAAGGTGGGTGTCATTTTTGTAAGACAACTGAAATTACTGCAGAAAAATTCTTCAAATTCCTTTACATAATGTTTGTGGATTGATACCTGGATGGATTGAGAAAGAAGAAGCCAGCTGTTCTCAAACTTTCTGAATCAGTAACTCATAAGCGAAATGTTGTTTAACTGATGCCTCTTTTTATCTGTAAAAAGGATTTTTTTAAACTAAAAAAAAAGCCATAATCTAACAGAGATTGAACAATATTCAGTAACTTCACTTTTACACCCTCATCTGTCTTTCAAACCAAAAAGTGCTGTTTGTTCGCAGTAAATTTTATCATTACATAATTTTGGGGGATTTTTTTGAGGAACAGTATGGCCAGATACTAATTGTATAAATATTGGTAGGTATCATAAATACATACATTTCTGTGCTTGCATGTACATATACATATACCTTAAGTTAGACATAAATACAAATACAAATAAAAATACACACATGTACTCAGATACACACATGTATTTGCATACCAATTTATGCACAAACACATAGTGATATAATCATTTTTTTTTAAAAAAAGCTGGAAATATGGTGATTTCAAATTAATGGTAAATATTGTACAGTCATCAGCAAATGTATAAACACCTATCTGTAAATGCTGTAATATATGGTGGATACTATATAAAGATTCATAGTTAACATATAATGTTGAAAGTAATATTTACACATGAATGTAAATACACACACACACACACACGTTTGCCGACATGGATATGGGCACACATAGCCATTAACATATATACAGCACATCCGAGATCAGAGTAAAATTACCCAGCTTAGCCAACTTTATCTCCACAAGTTCACACACAGATGCTTCTGGTGCACCTTTCAAGTGGACAGCTCAAAGCGGCCAGTTCTTGAAAGATGTCCAGTTCTTCAAAGTCAGCAGTGAAGCACAGCTGAATGGATGACTCTGGCTCCTAAAAGCCGAAGCTATAAAAGAGATTCTCCTCTTCTTACACACACACACACACACACACACACACACACACACACACACACACATATATATATATATATATATATATATATATATATATATATATATATATAAATGTTAAGACAGTCAAACAAATGTGACCAATCTAAAGTTTCTGTAAATTATTCAAAACTCCCTTAGTATGAAGAAACAAAAAATAAGTAAAAGCCAGACCCATTACTTAACTGCTTTAAAAAAAAAATTTAATAGTGCATAATGCAGGATTGTATCTTTTGTTCCCAAAAATATTGTTAATATGGGATAGCTCAGACAGTCAGATGTGGTGTCTATGCTGCACTCTGTGTGTATGCACCACCTTCTCTCCAGTATGCCCATCTCTTCTGATCACGTCCTTTCCCCTTCTCACTCATGTTGTTTCTATATCTGACCACTATGAGGCAATGTGCCTCTGTGCCATGCAGCTGCAACATCAACACCAAAGACCTGCTGGGGATAACTGACTCCAGCGGCTCAGTTGGGCTACACACAGCCCGAGCTCCTGCTGATGTAGGCCACAGATGTCCTCTGCCTCAGCTTGGTCATCAGGGTAGATAACAGCAACGCTGAGCTGGTTATACTGCTAAAGGTGAATGAATGAATACTGCATTTGGGGACCGATGTAGAGACCTTTATAGATGTTAGATACAGAAAAATTCAGTCAGTTGAGGGGGGAAAAAACAGGAAAGGACAAAGACCATGAACGAGATGTCAGGAGTCACAAAGATGGATGGACAATTAAGAGACAGAGACAGGGATGGATATAAATAGTGGTGAAAGAGAAGATGATGTGAGAAAGAAAAAGACAATGTGCATCAGATTAATGAAGGAGACCAAAGGAAACAGAAGTGGAAGGTTAGAAAAGCAGAGACACATGAAGTAAGACACATTTGTTTTTCAGGTGGAACAGCAAACATTTAGCAGTTTATATTAGAAAACAATGCAGTACAACAGAGAACCTAATATAATGTGGGCAAGGCAGATTTTAAAAAAATGAAGACAGAGGAAAAGCAAAGAGTAAGCTGGAAGAAAATTAAGAGATATACATGAATAAATGTGAGGCCTGTGAAATAGGAGAGAGGGGTGGTGAAATGGACAGAAATCATGGGACCATAGATAATCGGAGGGGAGGGCTAGGGGGAAGGAGAAATAGTGAAGGCGAGGAGATTCATGCAAAGGTGGGCAGACATGAAAGAAAGTCAAAACAGGGGGGCATTAAATGTAGGATTTCAGACATCAACGTTAATGCATAGCTTTCCAAAATATGTTTGATGTTTTTTCTAAGTGTTGCCATGACTCCTGTGCCATTGCATCCTTTTTCAGCAAGAGGAGTTGTAAACAGTTCTTAACACAAAAACAATATTTAAAACACCATTTCATGCAAGATCGGATTAGAGCTAGTCACTGAAAACAAAGAATTCCTTCCAATAATCACAATAACACAGACATGGCTGAGGATTATGTTTAAATGAGTAAATGCAGCCTTTCAAGGAGAATTATAAAAGGCCCATGTTCATTACTGCCAAGGTTTTACATAAGAGAAGTGGGTGGGGGACCTCAGGTGGTATGCAAGACATTGCACTAGTCATAAAATAACTTCAGCTTGCCAAGATAAAGATAGTAAAGCCTCGAGCGTTGATTGACTAATACAAATGGAAGGGTGTTAATGCATGTTCATGAAACTTACCAACGTGAGGGTGCAACACTCACTGTAAGGACACAGATTAAAATATGAATTCATTTTTGCAATTGGTGCGATCCCGTGTGCACATAGAGTGATGCAAAGTTTTCTGACAAGATGTGACAAACTGTAAATAAAATAAAGTGTCCTACTGGTCTTCCGACTTGCAGTTCTTTATATAAATGGAAACATACAAAGCTGATAACAAATCATTTCTGTCAACCAACTCTCTTGCATATCTGTGTCAGCTTTAACAATGGTGGTGTTGCTACGACAGAAAAGAGTAAAGGATAATCATTAGAACTGTATTTACATGAAATCAAACTGTTTATACATCAAACTGAAAATGTTTCATATGTTACAATATAACAAAATCAAAAGGGCTGCAAATAACATTTCCAATTTTCATAATTCTTCATAACCTCTATAATGAGCCCCATAAAAGAGTACAAAAAAGTCATATAAAATTCCAATCACTATTTCCTCAATCTCTTGTAAACCCACATAAAATAGACACATTAGAAATTTTGACACCATTTCCGGAGTTTTAAGGAAATGTCTGAATTGATGTGGTCAAAATACAACAGACATGTTACAAAAGCTCCCCTTTCAATCATGTCTTCACTGCTCTGGCCATAGCTGGTTTTAAGAGGTGGATTCAGCAATTTGACTTCCCTCCACCTTCCTCGTTATTCACATGTGCCTTTTTTGATATCGGCATTAAAGATTGGATAGGAGATGTTGAGGAAAAAACAAAAAAGAGTCAGCAAAATTTCAAAAACCAACAAGTAAAAAGTACAACCACCTTCTTTCAGACCTGCTTCCAAAGCCACTTTTTTTTCCTTTTTTTTTTTTTTGAAAAGTGAACATGTTAGAAATACCTTTGGAATGAATATTATACCTAGAGCTTCAACTAATGATTATTTTAATATTGAATTATTAATTGCTTTGTCCATGAAGTCACTGATTATTTCAAAATATATTCTGAAATTTCCTTAAAAACATAAGGATCTTTGTTCAGGTCAAGTAACTTTAAAACCCTGGGTTTTATTTGACAATAAATTAATATATTTTTTGAAAATGCTTTTTAATTATATTTCAGTGTGTAATTCAATTAACTACCATGTTATTTTACTGTTGTCTAAAGATAGGAACCCAAACCTGACCTCTGGAAAAACAGAGATTATTCATCAAAAGACACCATGGGACATAACGGCTCATACAAAATAAAGTAATGAACCTTTTAGAAAGATCCCATAATCATTATTAGACTTCACAGGCTCTGGAGTTTCAGTATGAAAACTATACACTGTATCAATTTTTTTAAAAAGAGAATGTCACCATCTTGAAGTCGGGATTCGTGGCATCACGGTAGTGACATTTGTGATGACAATCACAGATTCTGCTGTTCTAAAGAATTGAGTTCAGCATCATCTGACACCATCAGATAAGGATGCAGAGCAGCAGTGTGATATTTGAAGCGTCTCTGTATGATTACCAGTCCACAGTGAACTCCGTTTCTCACTCGATAATAGCTTGACTTCCCGCCACAAGAACAGCTTCTTCCCCTCAGCCATCAGACTCATGAACAATAGTTAAATTACTCCGGCATAAAACAGCCACACCATGCACCTGCTACTCTTTGACCATGTATATATTGTAGATTTTTTGTTTTTTAATTTTTTAAATTTTTTTGTTAATGTACATCTAGTATATTCATTTTATTTTGATTTATTTTTCTTTATTCTCATTTTATTTATTTTTATTCTATTTTTACATTTCCCATTATTTTATGTTTACCATTACATTTACCATTTACCATTTACCATTACATCAGAGCAAGTTCCCCGTCTGTGAACTTGTTTTACTGGCATTGGGAATAAAGTGATTCTGATTCAGATCCTTGATAAGGATCCAACACCCTCCGAATCCTGAACAGGGTGAAGCAGTTACAGACAACAACTGAAGACTTAACATTTAACATTTGAAGATTAGTGAAATCAATTTAACCAACTTGTTCGCTCAGCATTTTTTTTAAATTTAACTTGAAGTAAAATCCCAAGATCAGTGGACATTCTGTTCTGGAGCCCCCCAGCCCCTGAGTAGAGTTGAAATCAGCATTAAACTCCCTCACCCTGTCATATGTGACTGTAATTTAACCTGTATCTGAAGGTTAGTTTAATTTCAAATCCTGTATCTTCTGAAAAACAAAAACCCTCAGCATCATCACTGGAGTCATCTCTTTTCCTCCATGTTTGCATAAAGCTGATACAAGTAAGTTTTAATGAGCAATTTTGTTAATATTTATCCTCATTTAGACCCATGCAGTCAGACGATCTGTAAAAAAAACACTAAGCCTGTTTTTACAACATTGTTCCAGAGGTATCAATCTTAATTTGTCACCATAATTTAATCTTATTTTTGGAGGATTTGAAATTGATTGACAAATAAACACTTTCCTTTAGGCTGTACTTGCTTAGAAGTGTAAATCTCTGAACTAACTGAAACTAATCATAATAATGCTGTTTTTAAGGGGCAAATTGTATGAAATATAGAAAAAATCAGTATCAAAAATCACCCTTTAAACTACATTATTCTGACAGCAATTGAATGAGCAGTTGAATGCCATGTTTGAATGTTCTCCCTGGTGGTTTTCTACAGTAACCAAGAAATACTTGAATTTCTTTTACCTTTTCTTTCTTTTTTAAAATCACACCACCAGTCTGAAATGCTGAGTCATATAGCAGACTGCCAAGTAGATCTACTTTATTTCTGAAAGAATCCGACAGATTGTGTTGAATTCAATAGCTAACACTGCTGTCCAAAGTTTCCTATTGCATACTGGAGTAGACTATTCCTAATGAAATAAAGGGGGAAAAAAGATATATATTATTTGTGACAGTGTTTTGGGCCATCCTGCAGCTTCTCCTCTCAGAAGCTCAGTGGTGGCGTGGAAACTTCATCCTCATTTGGAATTAGAGATTTCCTTCTTGTCGAGCCGATAACAACTACATTCATTAGTGTAAGTGCAAATAAAATCTGAGCAAGTGAGAGGCGACTCAGAGTTCTTTATCACACCGTCTTTTCAACAAGCTCAAGAGTGATAGTTTCGGCTGCACCCATCTGTTGCGGGTATGTTTCACTCTACCAAACATGTTGGAGAAAATCCTGCCTCTTTAAGGATTTTGGCGTTAAACTATATCTCAATGATGTACTGCTTATACATGCATGAATAGCAAAAATTATGGTTCTTTTGGTTCTGAATGGTGTTTCTTAAACAAAATGTCAGGACAGTCAAGCCATCTAAAAGTTCTTCTTTGTTATTATTCAATCATAATTTGTTGTATATGAATTAGTCTTATTAGTAAAATGTGTCCAAGCTTTACTGTCAGGTATTATTTATATAATATCACTGATGAGATTTGAGATTAGGGGCCTCAGACTGTAATGCAGAGGTGCACTTTTCTGACAAAGATCATGATGAAGCGATTATTCTAAGAGCACTCCATCCACTCTAATCCAGGGTGACCTATGGAAAGAAGATAGGAGCTCTGGGTTGGACTCAGAGACACCAAAGCCATGCTTTATCTTTTCTGGAAATCAAACTTGTGGCCTTTGTTTCAGCATTTCCTTCTCCATCCACTCACCCAACATGCACACAACTCCTTTAGTGTTTTTGGGTTTATTACGGGTTTAAAAACAGGATAGATCTGAATGTTTTTAGAAGGGAAAATACTGATTGTTAAAAATCCCAAGAAATGTTAGATGTGCCAGTGCTTAGCCATTTGTGCACCAAAGTTCAGGAATATCCAATATGTAGCACACAGAGGAGCTGCGTGTTAGCATGCAAATGTTTAAATCAGATTTAACTTAGTTTGCTGGCACAAAGTGCAGGCAATGTCAGACTGAGAATTCACAGTTTGCTTGTTTGTACCTTTCCAGTCTTGTCAATAACGTAACATCCAAAATAAACCCAACATTTCTATGAAGACAAAACAGTCATCAACTTGGGTAAATCAGTCACCTTAAACAACTGGAAATAAACTGAAATTTGCCTCAGGTCATGCAGTCGCTATGCCCCACCCAGCTGCAGCTTCAGAGAAGCCAGAGCACACATCACACAGTTTCTTGTTGCTCAGAGCTGTTTTCACACACAAATACTGGGGGTGATTTAGTGAACCATTTGATCTAGATGTTTCTCAATAGATGCTGCTCACAAATGCACATCACAGCAGATGATTAGGGTAAAATTGGTTAATAGATGACACATATTGAGCCCTTCTGTGACCTTGTCTGGGCTCTCTAAAATGTGTGTTTCTCATTCACCTATTCACACAAAAACACTCACATTGTTCATTATTATATTCATATTATGCACTCTAGTCAGACAAGGTCGAATGTGTTATTACCCTTGGAGCTCATTGAAACAATACTCCATTTCTCCTGAACAGTGATTAAATTAAAACCTCATACATAACTGCTAACCTTTAGTAAGTGATGAAAGGATCTATAATTTAGTTTACAATGATATGCTAAAATAGTGTCGACAAATTTGAAGGCAATTCATGCCTGAGGAGATATTGACATGTGGTGGGGTTAGGTATCAGCTAACCTGGAGGATGACCTACTCTACCCACTTAATCAGGAACGGTCCAATTATGTGCTGGTGACATGCTCTTAGCTCTCACAGGGCATGATGTGAAAATTAAAAAGGGGAAAAAAAGGCCTTAGAAATCATGCTTTGTTTACAGAAGACACTTTTACGTTCAAGCCTATCCATAATGGTGACTGAGAATACCGTTCCAGCGTACAAATGAAGTGGCCTATCAGCTGCTACATTCACGCATTACTTCAGAAGCTACAGTGGTAATCGCAGGTGGAACATGGGGTTCACACCCAGGTGGGATAATCAGTCACAGCTGATCAACTGTGACTGACATTACCCACACTCTCATACTAAAATAGAAACTACCAGACACAGCCAAAATTAAAAAAGAAAAGTCACATCTTCCTTCACATCAAGGAAACACATACTATTGCAAACATTTTGCAGTAATCATATCGTACATTAAAGCCATGACTTGACTCCTGAGGAAGTCAGCTGATCAATGGCTGGATAGTGTGTTGAGCTCCCGTGGAAACAAGGACAAAAATAGTAACAAAATAAATAACCATTTTGATGATAAAGTAATGCAGCCTAAATATGTCTTAGACAGCATTTAACAATGCTGCTATGAAATTAATAAGTTTTGAATTGTTTCAGATGCTGAAATCGGCTCCTCTAAAGGTCATCATTTTGAGTAGATGTCATGCTAGTTATCCATCTCAATTCCTCCCTGATTCTTCAAACTCAGAGCTCTATAACCAACTTCAGGTAAGTCACAAACCACTTAGAAATGCTTCACACAACCACACTTTGAAATAAATAACTTAAAAATTGTATTTAGATCAGGTTTTTCTTGTACAGCCTCAAAAGAGAAGGAGAAGAGGAGTCAGGAGTGGCCTATGGGGAAAGAAAAAAATGTTAAATCTACTGGGGTTTATTATTATATTCTGCATTCCTTCATGCTGTATTCAGAGGGGTTTGTCCTTGCCATCAGTCAAAGTACATTTTAGTCTTTCCTCTGATGCCTCAGTGTCTTTTTCATCTGGAGCATCAGGAAGTTTTCTTAATAGTTTCTAAGCCTTTCTATCATGGGATCTTCTTTTTTGTAGTCTACTAAACCTCCTTCAGGAAGGTTGCTCTTCTCAATTTTAAAAAGATGTTCTGTTGATATGAGAATCAATATAAGATACGTCTATACTGCTAGATACCTGGTGCTAATAGACTCAAGGAGTTTTATGTAATCTCATCTGAAAGGAGTTTAAGTGCAATATATGTGTATTTACATACATGAAGTCAAACACTCCCATTTACTTGGTTGATAAAGCTTTAATCTTGCTCATATTTCTGTCACAATTGAATTACCACCTGGAACTGCCTAATTCGCTTTGTAAAAGCCTTTAAAATTGAGAAAATTGGATTCGGATGTGTTAATTGTCTTAAATTGGTCTCCCATGAGTCCTAGAGCTTTAATCAAGTGCCATAGCAGAATTACTGGGAAGAAACTAACTTTTTCTTCTATAAAAACAAATATACACATTACAAATAGGGAGTGTCAGAGGCAGGTTGAATTAAAGGTTTGACTTTTCGGATTCACCAGCTGCAGGTTCCCATGGTGTTTACAGAGTTTAATAATCTGGAATAATTTTACCTCTGAGATAAAAGATTTAATGCTTTTCAATGAATATCTTATTTCCTCCCCACTTTTCTGTCTATATTTATCCACACTCATTAGTTATTATGTAAATTGTTTTGTGCTCTGGCCAGTGGAAGCATTTATCTTCCCAGCTGCCTGAGTGAACCAGTGGTCATCAGTAATGACTGTCATTACACTGGGCAGCCCCCGGCAGCCAACAGTTAGCCTCGATGGTGAAAAATACTGCTGCATTCAGCCCTCTGTTAGCAAAACCCTTGAAATGTTGGCACAAAATGGCTCAGTGGGAGTCGGTGGTGGTATTCGACGTGCTGTGTGTTCCAGAGCAGCTGTCCCCCACTGATGTATGCCAAAGAATAAAGCAGATTGCAGCTGACATGAATCGGAGATGCCGGCTCCAGATTTCCAACAGCACACAGGAGATGGAACACATCTCCCTTTGTTTTGTCCTTCTCACACGGACTGCCAGAGATTTCTACACTCATCCCATATTTTAGCCTTAACAGCTTTTCCAGCCCTTTTCTGGTCCTTGTCATGTTTCAGAGCTCTGAAGGCTGTGCAGTTACTCAAATCACCTCAATCCACCTCCAGGCTGACCCAGAGCGACCAGGAGAGACAGAGTTTCATCCATCTGTCAGGGCCCTCAGGTTCAAAACAACATGGGATTCATTTACTCTGTCATCTTTAAGACCATTCCTACAAAAATAATAGGGTTACTTAAAGAATTTATATAATCCTAGACTAAAGACAGTTATTAACATTTTTGAGCCTTTCACTTGCAGAATTTATCTGCAGATTCAACTTTGGTTGATTTTAGCCATGCTAGCACCATGGCAACAACACTATCAAAACTCAGCTTGATACAAACGGTACATGGTATCCAGGTGATCCCCTTAATGGTTTCTTTTTCTCTGGAACCACCATAGAACTGATCTTTGTGTTTTTTAAGAACTTTCAGTGACTCTGGGTTGCCATAAAATCAATATCTCTCAAGAATTCATATATTCATTCTCCCAAGGATTAATTACAATAATTTCATTCATCTCTCAGCTTCTCTCGTTGTTCCATCATCATTCACAACTATAAATGGGCTAAATATTAAGTGTGAAGTCAAATAGCCTTGAAAATTGCTATTTTCTTATCAGTTTATAGTTTGTGTTTATTTCTAATGATCTGATTTTATCTTCTGTGTTAGTTTTCATCAAATCACCAGAGGAAGACACTTCAAAAAATAAAAACAAAAAAACTTGGCAGATGATTGGATAAACCATCTGTTCAACAAATGTGAAGGGCCGGCTGCAACAAAACGGATCATCAGACTGAAGTTTGCCTGGGAAAATCAAACTCTCAAGCTGTTTGCACACCTGCACTGCAGCACTGAAATGTTCCACACCTGTTTCAGAAGGCCTTCAAACCTCTGTAACATTTACTTGTGAATTCTTGTGAACATCACCCTACTAGCTGGTAAGAAAAGAGATATCTGCAGTACTAGTCAGAAATGTAAGGTATTCCTTCAAAATGAGGACAAAAACAGTATAAAATGGAAAAAATGCTTAAAATGCAAAAAGATTCTTTTAAAATGCTGCAAGGATCCTCTTTTCTGTGCTGTTCCTTGAACCCTCACCTTCTTACCAGGAAAGAGGTAAGGAGAAAGCCACCTGCTCCCAAAAATAAAAAAGGAATCACTGCAAAATCAGTTATTCAATATCAATACTCCCTCCTTTGCGTCGTCTTGCACAGCCTCTAAGATTCACAGCGGAGCGGTCCTTTCCAACCTGTTCAGAGACCATTAAATTAACTGGAGGCTTAATGGTGAAATGGGGCATTTGGGATGGAATGAACTCAGTGTAAGGCATCTGAGCGTGAACGGAGGAGAATAAAAATAATTTAATTATCAATGGCTTTTTTTTTGAATGTGAGTCATGTTGCATAAAGCCTGACTGTGTTATTGATCCATAATGGCTCATACTGTCTCCTGCTGCTGTGACTTGCTGTGCCGAGCCCATTTAGATACGATTATAATCTTTTGTTTGAGATGAGCTAATGAGTTTTCAGAGACAGAAAATAAGTGCTTTCATTCCTAAATCAGGAGCCTCTATAATCGGCATTGCTTGAAATGACAAAGAAAAAGAAGGAAAAAAAAGTCAAAGCCCAGGGTGACTTTGAAAGCTATGTTTGGGCGAGCAGAGATTTTGCGAGGACTGATAGCTGTAATTTGTAACTGTAACTGTCAGATGTCGGTTATTTCCGAATGATGGATTTGCTCGCCACTCAGATGTCTTTCCCGCATCCCAGTAATCCTCCTTACTTACAGTTCATGTATCAAGTTGGCCTCTTCCTGGTGGTATGAATATTACCAGATCATAGGCCTGTGGCAATGACAAATGTTTACCTACGACTCCATACCTCACCCGTGAACGACATCTTCGTCTTTGAAAAACTCACAAACTGTGAACATGTTTCAGTAAAGAATAGA
Organism: Zenarchopterus dispar; assembly: GCA_028564865.1. Taxonomy (NCBI): domain Eukaryota; kingdom Metazoa; phylum Chordata; class Actinopteri; order Beloniformes; family Zenarchopteridae; genus Zenarchopterus; species Zenarchopterus dispar. The sequence goes on along the minus strand of JAOWBL010002527.1, from coordinate 476 downwards.
CTCTTGCGTAATCTAAAACGCACAGACTGCCTATTCCTCCCCCTGTTGGATCAGCCCTCGTTTAAAATTCTGATGCGCATCAACTCCTCGACCCTCGCATGAAAAAATAAAGAAAAAAAATACTGTAGAGGCGTGATATCGGCAGTTATTAAGTAACAGAACAGATGCACGTTTTCACTCGCAAACAAAATGATACTGCAGCTGGATCCATGCACATCTTACTTCAGGGCAAAAAATGATATAGCTTTTCTTTTTTTTTTTCTTTATTCCCAAGGTGGTGTGCAGCAGATAAGTGAATATTGATATATTCAGTTTCAGAAAAAGATTGTTATTCTGTATGGCATTTTGGAGGGTCTCATCTTAAAGAGCAGTCCTGGGTCTGGAGCCTGGAGACTACTTAGGGTGTGTATGTGTGTGTGTGTGTGTGTGTGTGTGTGTGTGTGTGTGTGTGTGTGTGTGTGTGTGTGTGTGTGTGT
>JAOWBL010002526.1:0-13553 GCA_028564865.1 Zenarchopterus dispar | reverse complement strand
TCTCTCTCTCTATATATATATATATATATATATATATATATATATATATATATATATATATATATATATAATAAATTGCACCCCCTGTTGGTGGGGGACTTTATTGTTCCAATTAAATTCAGCGCATTGTTTGAAGATATTCTCATAATCACAAAATATCTTAACAGTCAGTTATCGATAATCGATTATTAATGCCCATTTCTAGCTAATACCCAACGTCATTTATTACGTCACTGAAGCAGAAGCAGGAAAACCGTAAAAGGAGCGAGAAATCCCTCAGAACAATAATGGAAAACAAATTTCCGTATGTGCAGACGCTGATCTAAAAATCTTGTCTGGAGTCGATCTGATGCAACGTTAACGTTTCAGGGTGAAAATAAATCTTTTTAGTCACATGATTTCTGCACGTTGGACATATTTTCGATTGTACAGTTAAAACAGTATATTTGTTTATTTGTTTTATATCTACGCTACTCCTGATTCATGGTATCTATGTTTCAATATGGCGGTGTTGTTGTTTTGTCTGGTCACAGTAATCTCGCCTCCCGCCCGTGACGAAGCAGTTCCTGCTGCTTGTCTCAGGTTTTGGACCCATTGTGGTACCAGTTTCCTTGGAACTGAGTTGTGTTTTCCTCACAGGAAACTGGTCCCATCTGGCACCAGAACCGAACCAGCACCAGAACCACGTTGGGTATTCCCAAACACGGAGAAGCATGAAAACATTCTGCTAGCTTCAGGGGAAGTTTGAACACAATCTTATCTCATTCTGAGCTCATATCCAACAGAAAGAGAAATAATCTGCTGACACTGCGATAATCACCTTCATCGAATGAGAACGTTGAACTATGTGAGATTTCACTTCTTATTCCCTAAAATAACACGAAACAATCCTTGCAGCTTGTTTTCTTTCTGCTGCAGAACTTAGAGAGAGGAACCAATGAAGGGGATTTTACAGGAAATACTCCTTCACCAGAAGTCTGATGATTAAAACCGATAAAATTAACAACTTTGCATTTCATCAAACTTACGTTACCTCATTAGAAGCTGATGTGATTTGTTTGTTATTCATTCATTTCCTAGGTGTATTTTTATTTTTTTCTATTTCCAAACCAGCTGGTATTGTGTGTCGTGACATGCTGGATAAACCGAAGCCAAAGACGTCTTCCAGGAGAGGCTTTTCAGACATGGAGGGAGACCCAGGACGTTCTGGTGTCAGCCTGGTAGAGGTGGAGGAGGTGGGGGTGGAGAAGGAGGTGGGGGTGGGGGTCGTCTCTGCTCAGGAGGTTTATGTTGAACATTTTTCCAGTAATCTCATCTGGTGTTTAGTAGGCTGTCAGACAAGACTTATCTTGGCATTTTTCTCAGACTAAAAAAAAGAAAACAACCCCGACAACTTCACTTTCAACAACTCAACTTGTAATTTTAGTCTCCCTCTCGGTGTTTCGCAACCATAAAAATACACGAGTGCAGTTTCTGTGTGAAACAAGAATAAGTTTCTGTCTCGTATCATTTCTGTGGTAGAGGTCAACAAAACATGACTGCCGGGTGTCATCGTGAGAAACCATAACAACATGGCTTCACTCTGACTGGATTATTTATTTATTTAATGAGGATTTATGAACTACCCGTCAATTCTGTTGGTTGTGAAGATTCAAGAGAGGTTTCAGTCACCAAAATTGATGAAGAAGCTCCGAGGTACTTCCCTGTACACAGAAAAGGTCAAATAATGCAAACAAACCCACAACAGTTATAGTTCAAAGGATTTAACACATTTAGTGAGAAATACAGCATATCAGATAAAAGATCTTATATAGTTTGTTACCACAAAAACTTCACAGGCACAGATATGTGCCTTCTAAAACATTTTTTTTTTTAATAATTGTTTTTAGGATTTTAACAATAAGATAGAGAGAGAGAGAGAAAAAGACAAATGAAGAAACTGAGAACATAATAGAGGTTTACAGGTTGACGTAGGCCACAACATTAGTGTAAAATGATGAAATAAAACATCTAATAAACATTTCACTTCCTCTTTACAAACACTAAACAGAAACTCAGTCTCAACACAATAAATGATAAACTTTTTAAAATGAATTTCTTGAATGTTCAGGATTTCATTACATGAATCCAAAGATAGATACACTTTTTATTATTATTTTATTATTATATAATGATATTTAATAATATTTGCAATTTCTGTATCATCGTCATTCAAATTGACCTGTTAATATTCTATAATGTACAATTTCTGCACTTCTTTTGTAATCTCACTTTTATTTATTTATTTTCTAGCAGATTGATTGAAGTAAACCCTCTGGTTCCTGACCGTCATTCTGCTCGAGTCCGGTGGTTCTGGTTCTGACAGAAGTTTCTTCCTGTTAAATTAAACTTTTTTCTTCCCACAGTCGCCTGGTACTTGCCACGGACGAAGGATCGCATCAAACAAAAGTTTCTGTTTCTTAGCAAGGCAATAATTTATGTTATTGTATTAATTCAACTAATTATTAATTATCGTATTGTTTGGATAAAGTTTATTTGTGGTGATTTGCTGTGTATAAATAACGCTAAATTCTGATTCGGCTATTTCCTTTACGTGCAGTTATCTCAACAACAGTCTTTTATTTTGAAAGGGTTAAAACGGTCAGAAAAGTGTGATTTTTTTTTTTTTTGAATTCCCGTGCTGCTGATCAAAAACACGGTTAGTGGCTGTTCAGGGAGGAGTCGTAGTCGGCAGAGCTCGTTGGGGTCTGTGTTTTTACGACTGAGTTTTTACAGCAAATCCAGAAAACGCAAGGAAGGTCGAGCCAGAGTTTGAGGACAGTTTGCGGTGAAAGACGACCCTGTGACAGCCTGGTTCACCTTACGTGACCTCGGTCATCCTGTCCTGACTAATCTAACTCACTGTTTCCCTCTCCTCCCCATTTCTTGACCCCCCCTCCACCCCTTCCTCAGCTGCTCGCCACATTTTTGATCCAGTTCGAGAGGTTACGCGGGGTTCAGTCCTCGGGGGTCCTCTTCATCTTCTGGTTCCTGTCTGTGCTGTGTGCCATCGTGCCTTTCCGCTCCAAGATCCTGAAGGCCTCCAACGACGTGAGAACACACAAGAGCCCTCAAATGTCTTTTCCACGTCTGTGACCATCATCCTCTGCAGCTCGTTGCCCCCTCATAACCTCCCTCAGGTTCTGCTGAGACTGCTGAGCGTTCTTGGCTTTTAAGGTTACTTGATTAGTCAATGTCGCCTGTGTCTTTTTCCCCCCATCTTGTTGTCTTAGAAGCTGGTTTGGAGTTTGCAGTAAGTACATGATCTCGGGGAGTCAGCTCAGGTCAGCACAAAGCAAACAGCAGAGGGAATAGTAGGCCTCTTGTTCATAATATACTTATCTTACTTGCAGCTTGCACGCCTCACCAACACAGCAATCCCTGCAGGCCTCGAGACAAGACAGGCTGTTGTGTCACAGTAAAGAAAAAAAGAAAAAACTAACTCACTGGAAGCATACATCCGGCGGGTCGGACGTATGCATGCTGATTAATTCGGTACCGTTCGTGATAAAACGCTCTAGGAAGGTAAATTCTTGGCTGAGCCCTCGTATGTCTGGCTTTTATAACTGTAAGGCTCTAATACGCTGGAATTACAAGACTCCCACAGAAAATGGGATTAGTGACCTAGTAAACACTCTTACTTCAAAGACTGAAAGTCCTGGTTTCAGACGAAAACAGTTGATCTGAAATTCATTTCTTTCTAACGTCTAAAAACCGTTCGACTTCGATTACAAGTTAGTCGTTGTGCCAATGAAACATTTCTTTAGGAGACTTTTTTCGGGTATTTTTGACAGCTGTAGACATCATTTTTGACATGGTGATGCGGTTAATCCTTCACCGTGAGCTGTTTTTGGTTCGCTTTGACTCCTCATCACACGTGGCGAGATCACGTCCGGCCGTAAGACGGTTCGCCGTTAGCTCGACGCTGTTGAGGATTTAGCTGCTAAAGAGCTGAAATCCACCCGTGAGAGTCGGAGGACACCAACAACAGAGCCAGAAGCATCCACAAAATTCATATTTCACAACATTTGTTACATCACTAAAAGAAAATATTAGTAATATCTGACATCATTGGCATAGCCGCTCGGTTTGGTGAAAAGCTTTGAAGTTAAGGATGGGATTATGGGTCGTAATCCCAGGAAGGTTAACCTGTAATTAGCCCATGTACGTTGGTTCGTATTCACGTTTTAACATGTGGGGGATAATCTGATTTCTGTTGCCCACGGCGACCTGAGATGCCCTTCAGACATGTGCTGCATCCGTCAGGCGGGTGAGAAACGCCGGTCGCCGTGTCAGAGTTGTTTTTTGTTTACACGGGTGATAGGATTATTTCTCAAAGTGAATTACTGTCTTTGTTCATGTTCATGATGCAAAAAAATATCCAAAATATATGAAAATATAATACATGAATTTATATTCAAATGTGCATTTTGGCTTCTTTGGTAACAGGTTTTTTTTTGTTTGTTTTTTTTTTTGGGGTGTTGGTTTATTCCCTTATTGGCCTTATTGAAAAAGCTGAATCATCCTTTTCTACAAATAAATGCATACATTAAGTCATATTTCTGTTGTAAAGTGCTGCAAAAAATCCTTTCAGATCCTGAACATTAATACAAACAAAAAGTAAACATGCAATAGTATTAAACCAGAGAAAAAAGGAATAAAAAGTGCTACATTTGGCAGATATAAATATTTAAAGTCAGCAGCTGATTCTTTTACTCCGTGACAGCAGATAAGGATAGAGTTTATAGTGATTTTAATATTTAATCGTATTTTTGCTGAGCTGTGTTCTTGGTTCAGTTTGTTGCTTCTTTAATCACACTGATCCAGAAAATCAGCTCGAGATCAGATATGATTCAGAAAAATAAGTCAGGTTTTAAAAATAAAAATAAAAAAAAGGGATTTTTCCGAGTCGAAGTGAAGAGTTTCCACCTGCGGGAGAGTTTACGGAGAATTCAAATGAACGGTGGACGTCGCGTGTTTGCATGTGGAGCGTTGTTTGTGTGTAATTCAAATTTCTTTTGCTTCTACGTCCTGATGATGGTGACACTTTGATTACAGCTCTCTGCTTCAGTGAGGAAAAAAAAAAGCCCTTCAGAGAAAGTTATGGTTTGGAGATAGATGCGCTCTTGCTGATAAACAGTGTCCCGTGTCAGTTTGTGTTGAGACTGTTGAAGTGGCCGAGTGAACTAAAGTCCCTGTTTTACATTTCAGAAGGAAGTCACAGACAAGCTGAGGTTCACCACATTTTACTTCTACTTCAGCCTGGTGGTGTGCGAGCTCATCCTCTGCTGCTTCAACGAGAAACCGCCACTTTTCTCCAACGTTGTCACCGATCCCGTGAGTCGGATCCACTTAGCCCACGAAGCCACGTTCGAGTGTCTCCAAACAAGCTCTGCACAAACACAAACACATTTGTCCACGTTGTCCTCGTTCACGCTGCCTGACCTGCTGTTCTGTGCGTTCTTGTAATTTTCCTCCCAGAATCCCTGCCCTGAAACCACAGCCGGGTTCCTCTCCACCGTGACCTTCTGGTGGTTCACAAGGTGGGTCCACACGGCTCCACCCGGCTGCCCCACACAGACGTTTTGCTGTATAAAAGATCATTTTCTTTCCTTTTTTTTCCTGCATATATTTTAATGGTTAGTACCATGACTTGGTACAACCTTTATCCAGTGGATATATATATATATATATATATATATATATGCGTTTTAATCTTGGAGCAGATATTTTCATATGATCCATTAATGTGGGTGTGTGTGTCCTTCACCAGTCCTCCTTGACAGTCTAATCTCACATATTTTATTAACATTTTAACTCCTAATTTATCCTAGGAAGACTAAACCACCAATGTGAAACACAAAAGTACGAGACAAACATTAAAAAAAAAAAAAAGACTAGATAGTGATGGGTTTGGTGTGTGTAGTAGTGTGGTGATCACTGTAGTGTGTGTGTGATGTGTCTTCATGACGAGATGTGTTACAGTAGGCGACAAATAGACATAAAAGAAACAGAAAATGGTGTGTGTGTGTGTGTGTGTGTGTGTGTGTGAGTGTGTGTGTGTGTGTGAGAGAGATTATTTTCTTTGCTGACTAACAAATGTCAAACGTTGCTGCAGGAAATCGTCAGTTTTCATTTACGTTCCTGACGTGTTCACGGAGCTCTTCGGGCACAAAGTGGGATCATGTTGTAGCGCTGCACTCGGTACAAACTTAGTAAATACTAGTCGAGTCCGGGCTCAAGTCTTTAGCCGGGTCCAAGTCAAGTCCAATTCAAATGAGAGTTTTTTAAAACATTTACAGTTTCTAAAACTCATAGATGTTACTGTGACATTTAAAAAGAAAATAACACTCATGAAAATGTCGATTATCTTACGTTTGTAGTAGAAGACTAGCGTTTTGTTTTGTTTTGTTTTTAGTGTGAAGTCAAAATTTCAGTTAACTTACAGATGAATAGTTTAAGTTAAAAGACGACTGCACAAATAAAATAAATAAATAAAAGATATCAACAGTGAGTTTTAAGCCTCGTTCTCACCGCCTCAGAGACACTTTTCTGCTCCTGAAACAAACCGGACTAAAAACACGATTACGGGTCACGTCTGAGGTTCCTCCCAGATGACGGCGGCAGCTGTTGGTCGCCTCCGTCATCTCCTCCATGTCTCCGTCACAGATGGAGCACTCAGCCGTGAACTTGTAACCGCCACGGCGGGCGGCGGCGCCGCGTACTTCAGCGTTTGTTAGTAAACCTCTGGGAACTAACGACGTGTGGGAACATACACCAAACCCGTCTCAGTGGTCATGTGACATCGAATCGTCCCGGACTCGAGGACGTCCAGCCGAGTAAATATGTCGAGTAGTTTTTAGAGTTTCAGACGACTGATCGGAGGATAAAAACGTTGAGCTTTTGAAACAAAGTTTGATTAAATTATACACGATATTTATGATCTAAATACAACCACGGGATCGTCTCCGTCACATTTAAGACCATGTAGAGTTTAAGCTTTAAGTTGTTATTGACATAACTTTTAACAATATTAAAATAAAACATATTTGTAACATACTTTGGATTTATTTGAAACACGCTCACAACAAAAATGAAGATTATAACTTTAATTCTGCTTCTGTCATGGAATTTAAACCTTAAAATATCAGTTTGGATTTAATTTAAAGGAATATTTTTTTACTTTTAGGAAGAATTTTCTCAAAAAGAAAAAGAAAGACAAATATAAAATTCAGCAGAATAATTAGTTTTAACACTTTAATACCTGGTGTGACATATTTGATAAACACAAAGGCAAAAGAATTTAAAAATAAAAATAAAAAAACATTTTTTCTGTTTAAAAATAGGTACAATAAATAGAAAAATAAATACAATTACCTTCGATATTCATAGAGGTACAAAAATATTAATTAAAAACTTTTAAAGATAGAATGGGGAATGTTTTTAATTTCAATAACACTTTAAATTTGAACAATTATGATTTTCTGTGTATTATTTCACATATCAGACTTCGAGGGGTTAAAACTTTGACTCAAACTCAGAGAATCAGATAAAAATAAAATAAAAAAGCAAAACTGCAAAAAAGTGATCTTTTACCATGTAAAGATAAAAGTGTTGTATTTAGTCTTTTTAAAAGTCAAATGTTTCTGATTTATTATTTATTTTGATCAATCAGCCCGTCGCTGACCAGCTGATTTATAATTATTTTGATGTTTTTTGTTTTAGTGAAGTGGGTAAACTTGATAAAGTTTGACTTCTTTGTCATTAAAATTTCTAATAACTCAAACTAAAAGAGAAAAGTTACATTAAAAAAGTGTTATTGGTCATTTGAAGGATATTAAAAATTACAAAAATCTGAAAACGTGAGCAGTGTTGGGAACATGGTACGATTATTGATCCGATAAAGTATTTGTTTGTCTGTTATCGTCTCAGATGTCTCCGTTTCATCCCTAATGCCTCTGCTCGTTTATTTTTCTTCTTTCTCAGACAAAGAGGATGTTTTTTTTTGTCCTAAGTGAAGTTTAGCGTCTTCCATCTCTTCTCGTCCTGTAAACCAATCTCCCTCTTTGCGTCGGAGTGAAACAGCAATTTCCACTGAAATCCAATCAAGACGTCCTTAATGACGACTAACAAATCTGGGACTGTGGAGGAAGCGCTTCCAGTTGTCTGCTCACTAAAGTGTTTTTTTAAATGTATTTATTTGTTTTTCAGTTTGGCCATGAAAGGCTATAAGATGCCTCTGGAGGCCAAAGACCTGTGGTCTCTGAACCAGCGCGACAGCTCCAAGATGATGGTGCCCAAACTCCTCAAGGAGTGGGAGAAGGAGCAGCTCAAGGTCAAGAGGTACAACCCAGCACTGACTACACGACTTTTCTGGCTATATTTGACATTAAATCAGTAGGTTTTTGGGATAGATTTGCTCAAAGCTGGAAAGTTTGGGTGTTATTGTAGCTGATAAACTTTAAAGTGCACGTCAGGTTCATAATCTGTTGATTCAGGCTCTCACTTTACTTCAGGTGTATCACTGATGCTGCTCGGAGAGCAGAAACTCCCCGTAGCTGCAAAGAGTTTCCTTTAATGTGTAAAAGACTACAACGTGCACGTTTACACGTGCATTTTTCAGTGTCTGTTTAAACTATTTCTTGTTTAAATACCTTTCTTTGCTTTGAAATTAAATCTGCCGACGCAGCTTTTATTGTTATCGGCGTGTCAGACCACAGACGGGAGAGGATGTTGTGTTTGAGGGCGCGGTGCTGTGTGTGTGTGTGTGTGTGTGTGTGTGTGTGTGTGTGTGTGTGTGTGTGTGTGTGTGTCTTTTGCACAAGTGAAACCACATTTTATGTAAGCCTCGGAGCAGAGTAACTCTCTTTATTATGTGAGATTGTTGCTCTGCATGACAGTTTCAGATTAAAAGAATGTAAACAAAAAGAAAAAAAAAAGCTGCATCTCATCTCCAGAGCTGAGATCAGATGAATTGTGTTGTTTTGCTCTCATTTGTGTTTTCTGCCTGCTTTTAGACTATATATAGGCGTTTTCTCCAGATTAACTTAACACCCGAGTTTTCTGCAGCACGAATGACTTTGCTCATGTTGTTGTTGTGTATGTTTATTCATGTAAATAACAGCGAGATTGGTTCATTTTCTTGGGCTGGTGGAAAAAGTACTTTGGCTGCATATTGTTTTTCTTCATCAGAAAACAAGCTCGACAGGTTTGCTGAACTCTGGCCTCGGTCTGACTGTTTCCTCTTTGCCTGCCGCACTTTTCCTGTCAGACTTTCCCGGCTTTTTTTCCTGACAGAGAGAAACTCGTAAAAACGATATGGGACAGCCTGATTAGGCCTTTTCAGCTGGGTTTGGAGTTTAATTTGAAGGCCGTTGTCTCGTTAAACTCTAGTCACCAGTTACTTCATCTCTGTAACTGGACTCCCACTGGGTAAACTGGGTTAAATAGACTTTATTTTAACTTTTAGTAGGAATAAAAAAAACATACAGGATTTGAACACTTGACCATAACATTCACTCAGCAACAAAGAGCAACTTATATAATAATATGTGAAGGAAATTAAATATCCATGGTACATTTACCCACACTATTATTATTTTCAAATGGTCTCCAAATGTCTAGATACTTATTTTTTGTATGACCCTTATTATGCTGATGCTTGTTTTTAAGGCATATTTGATATTGTTGTATTTTATTTGTAAGACGTGGTTTTATTGATATTGTTATTTTGTTTGGTATATGATTGCTGTGGAATAAAACTGTGGTTACAATGACCCGTACGAACAGGTGGGAACACTCTACGAATGATTTCTGGACCATTTCCTGAGGCCTTCTTGAGGCAGCCTTATAAGAATCCAGCGTTTGTAGCCGGTTCATACGTTCGTGGGCACGTCGATGATTTTCTATGAACACATCATGAAACCCTCCATACGAATGCCTGAGGAACAGCCTAAGAGAACAACGCTTGATGTTTGTGGATTATTTAGGGTCAGGAGACCATATTCCTACGATGGTCATAAGTATGCTGCAGGAAGACTTTAAGTTGTTCTTGGGAAGCTCTTACAGCATTCCTATGAACCATGTGAATGACCCCGCAGTCACTGGTAGTAAGGTGTTTGTAAGGCAGAAGTACGTCATGTAGTCACTTATCGACTCGTGGAACCGAGTCTCGTACTGGTCGTAGAGGTCCCGCCCCTGTATCCATGGCCACACCCACCAGCGTCGCCGTCTTCTCTCCAGGTCTTCCTGCCTGACAAAATGTTTCAAATGTTGTAGGATCTTCTTACCAACAACTTGAGATTGCTGTGAGTCGCACATAAGAGTGCCGTATGGCCACTTTATGACAACAGTTGACACAAGAAGGTCATAAGTACACCATAGGTAGGCTCTAAGGCACCTTTACAAAGAAACATACAAAGAAAAAAAATCACCTAATTTTCTTAAGAATGCCTCAAGTTGCTCTTGTGAATTAAAGGACAGCCGCTGTACCAACTTCCTAAGAAGGAAACTGAAGGAAACTACGTTCCTCCACGAATGTCTACAAACTCCAGCTTTCGTAGGAGCTGGGAGAACCTTTGTAACTGTAGCTTTACCCGATCATCTGTCACATTAATTGAATTTTCTGCTGCTGAGATCCGATTAAACACACCCAGAAACGTCACGTTTGGACTTTCATTGTTCAAACTTAAATAGTTTGACAGTTTTCAGGAAACAGTCGTACTTCAGTCGTTAGTTTAGTGCCAACCTCCGTGGAATGATCCATCTTTTTACACTTAAAACTAAATTTATGGGAGTTAGATGTAAACTAAAAATGAGTCTGAGCTGAACTGAGAGCATTAAAACTGTAAAGCAGCAGGAAAAAATAAGCCTAAATGAAAAGGAAGATGTTGGCTCTTTCAAAGTAAAAGCCTTGGTAGGAGTATATTTTCAGTTTCAGACAGAATCGGTGGGTCAGCGAAGCGTCTTAAAGGAGGGAATCTGTCCAGATTTGATTATATCTGTTACAGCATCAGCAGTCTCCACTGATTCTGTACCTGAACAGGTGTTATATACGTTATATGAGCATTATCGGGTTTTTATCAGCTTCTCAGGTCCGTTGTGACAGCTGCTCTCCACTTCCTGTCCAAACATCCCAGTTCTCCAATTCACAGCGAGGAGCATCTCTCCAGCCAAGCGACGTACACCAAGCCGCCGCCATCATCCAGCAACCACGTCGCAGGAGGAGCTGGGGGCCCTGACACCACCCCGGAGGAGGTGGAGGTCCTGCTGTCCAGCCAGAAAGCTGCTCCCCGCCAGCCGTCGTTCCTGCGCTCGCTCCTCAAAGCCTTTGGCCCCTACTTTTTGATTGGCTCCGCCTTCAAGCTGCTGCAGGACGTCATCACCTTCGTTAACCCTCAGCTGCTCAGGTAAATAAAGTTTACTGCCGCGACACGTCAGCACACAGCCTGCCTTTGTTCCCGGCTTGAAAGAGCCACTTTGAAAACATCTATTTATGTTGTGTTTGCATCTTGGTTTGCCTTAACCAAAGTACACAAGCTCCCTTTATTTCAAGTCAATGCTGCCTTTGTTCAGAGGGTACGTATGCTTCGCGCTCGTGAAAATTTATACATAGAAAATGCACGAGTGAGGTAAAATATCATAAAGTGCCGACCACAAAGTTTTCCTGTTTGTATTTTGTTACGGTCATGTGATGCAAGCTGTTGATTAACGCAGATCACATCGTTGTCGCCGTAAAAAAAGAGCGACCAAATTTAGCAAGAGTCTCATTTTAATTTTAAATTAAGTCTTCTTTTACATGACAGCGACGCTTCAGGCAACTTCCTTTCACATTCTTTTATAGTTGTGTTTACTGCTATTATATCACCGGTTTTTATGTGTACGAAGATTAATTCAGGACTGATGTAGACGTCGATGTGGCGTGGTCTCCATGGTAACCGTCTTTTCTCTTACTGCTGGTTTTCTTTGGTGTCTTAAAGAAATAACTCAGCACATCTTTTTCATTTATATTTAAACCCTGACAAATTAAAAACGCAGTAACTGAACGATGTTAGAAACACGAACAAAGGCTTTAGTCAAGTTTTTATGTTTTTTAACCACCGTGTGTTTTATTTTAATTATAAACTACCAACAGTTACCTTAAACTACTCAATACATGACGGATATTTGATATATTTGCCTCTTAGACCTGTAAACCACCACATAATCAAAATGATTAGAAATACTTTTATACAATTAAAAAAATTCTAAAAAATAAACTAAATAAATAAAAGCATAAATGAATTTATCTAGTCTTTTCATGATACAAAAAATATAAATAATAAATTTTTGAAAGACAAAACACTTAAAAATATGCAATGAACACTTCAGACTAGGCTTTTTTTGTGTATTATTTCAGTAATTAATAGTTAAAAAGATATATATGCATTAATATAATTATTGTTTGTTGAATCCTGGACTGATCAGTTGTTAATGATTTTTTAAAAAATTGATTTCTGATCAGAAAATGCATCATAGTCACTTTGATCTTTAGATGTGAGTGTTTATTGTTACACCTGTTTTTAAATTTCAGGGATTTATTTTTCCCGTCTTGTTTGTGCTGTTTGGAAATCATTGATCTTTTTAAAGCAGCCGAAGACGTTTTTTTGTTTAAACGTTTAGTCGTTGAGAGTTTTTATGACTCAGTAGTCTTTTATGACTGTTTTACTTCATGGTTTTCTTTTCCAACTTTATTATATGTGTTTAAACTCTCTGACGTTCAGTTGTGAAACCGGACTTTTTTACCTGTTACAGGTGCGACATAAAAAGATAACAGCTCCGAGTCCTCCGATGACCACCTGCACCACCTTCGATCCTCCGTGGTTTTCCAGTTTCTGTTAAAGATTTCTGATTTCCTGACGTCACAGGACGGGTGCTGATGTTGTTGTTTGGAACATCAGCTGATGGTGACTTTTTCCTTCTCTTCTCGTTTCCAGGATGTTGATCTCCTTTACCAAACAGGAGGATGCTCCAGCTTGGTGGGGCTACATGTTGGCCTTCCTCATGTTCTTCACGGCGTTGCTGCAGACCCTGGTCCTCCACCGCCACTTCCAGTACTGTTTTGTCACCGGCATGAACGTCCGCACGGCTCTCATCGGAGCTATCTACAGGAAGGTACGCCTCGTCTTCTTCTGTTTCTCGTCGCGGGGACGGTCTGATTTGCTTTGAAGAAACTTTCATTTTCTCTCCTGAATCCGTGTTCAGTCGCTGGTGATAACGAACGCCGCCAAGCGTTCATCTACGGTGGGAGAAGTGGTGAATCTGATGTCTGTGGACGCGCAGAGGTTCATGGATCTCACCACCTTCCTCAACATGCTGTGGTCGGCTCCCCTTCAGATCATGCTGGCGCTGTATTTCCTCTGGCAGGTACGTGACACACAGGTGACAGGATGGTTCAGAGGTTTAGATCCTCAGTGATCTAGAGGTTCAGCGGTTTAGATCCTCAGTGATCTAGAGGTTCAGTGGTTTAGATCCTC
>JAOWBL010002524.1:0-13555 GCA_028564865.1 Zenarchopterus dispar | reverse complement strand
ACATATATATACATACACATATACACACACATATATATACATACACATATACACACACATATATATACATACACATACACACACATATATATACATACACATATACACACACATATATATACATACACATATACACACACACATACACATATACACACACACACACACACATACATACACATATACACACACACACACACATATATATATATTTTTATATATACATATATAAATACATATCTATATCTATATATATAGATGTAGATATAGATAGATAGATATAGGTATGTATACACACACACACACACACATACACACACACACATATGTATGGTTCCTACCATCAGTGAAAGAATCCAAAGTAAACTTAGACTTGGGTCGTCCAGTTGTCTCTCATGACACATCACTACATCTTACAAATGGACTGTATAAGAAGAACTGGATAAATTCTCTGTGATGTCACCCATCAGAGGGGTTTTAAATCACTTTTCAAATTTTGCTTTTGAAGCCACTTCTTCCTTGTATTGCATGCCTGATGTGTTAGATTACCTTTGGAACAGACTTTAAATGAAGTTTTGGCTGCAAAATCAGAATTGGACACTGCGTTTAGTCCACGCTACGTTAGCATGAGCTGCTTGCTCATAGTCACAACCAGTCACAGTGGCGTGTTAGTAAAAATTCATTGTGTTTACAGCCTTTTGGCAAGCCCCCACTGGTCAGTCCAGGAACTGCAACTTTTTTCCACTTCCTGGTTGGCCTCAGTCAGGAAGTTGGAGCATTGGCGTTTGGTCTCACCTCAACAATGATGTGTGAAATCATTGTAAAGATGATGAAACAACCTCACAGAGCTGCAGTGGACAAGATAAAACTAAACTATTTTCACATAAAAAGTTAATTTAGATACCCACTATGTATTGTTCCGGGTTATCCCAATAACGGGTATTTTGTTGCTGGGTGAAGGCCAGGAGACGCCCTGGAGAAACCGCCACAGAGACAAATAACTGCATACGCTCACGCTTACATCACTGGACGCTATGGGAAACCCAGAATGAGCAGTTAAGTTAAAATATACATGTTTTCAGACTGTGGGAGAAATCAACAAAGGCGTGTTGTGGAATTCACAAACTCCACACAGAAAAACTCCGGCAACCACGGTAACCGCCACATCATCCCACCACATCATCCCACCACCTAGTTGCTGCCCTACGTCCTAACAGCTAAAAGAGTTTGTGGTGAGCAGTTTTTGTGAGTGTCTGTGACCGAAATGTCTGGGATGAGTTTGAAACATATTTATTTCACAATGTGCCAGATTTATGTTTAAATATGTAAAAAAAAAAAAAAAAAAAAAACTACTTGAAATGCTTTGAAGTGTGTTTTGCTTTTAGATTGATCCATATTTTCTCACAACTTGTCTGAACGTCACTTTGTGACTATAATTAGATCATCTGCCCGCTGTCACTGATATGTTATCTGAACTGAGATCACAAATCAATCTGTGAGATCGTTGATGATTTCAGTCCTTTTGACAAAACTCCCTGCAGCAAAAAAAAAAAAAAGGGGGGAAACATGTGCTGCGCCCTGACCATGGCTCACAGAGCAGGAGACAACACAACCTCTATGAGATGTCCTCGAACCCGCCACGCTGCCGTTATGTCCTGGCCAGTTCACCCAACAGCGAGATGTTGGTTGTTGAGGTCTACGTCGGATTTATGAGTGACAGCAGCTTTGATTCATCTCCTTTTATGTCATCATCATGATCTAACTCTCATCTATTCTAAAGTGAAATATTACCCACGGAAAAGATGGATCATTTCAAAATTCTCACAAAGCTCCTTGCAGACAAATAAATCTGCCTCCAGTTTTCCTTGAAGTTAAAAATATCCTCTTTGGAGTGATATTCGCCGTTCCCTCTCCACCTTAGAGTGACTGCTCTCTCTGCTTTTGTTCTGCCATGTGATTTCCTTCCTTTTGTGCCCACCAGTGGAAAAACAACCTCGATCCAGGACCCCTTCTGCAAGTATTATCACTTTATTGCAACTGAAATGTTACCAGCTGGGTATATAACGATAAACTTCAGTGAAATAATGGCATTATTTTGACAAGTTGCTTAATGAGTGAAGCATATGCTGTGTGAAGAAAGAACTGTTTCTCCTGGGTATACGGCCGCACAATGGGAGATGATATTATTACAGTAAAAGAGGGATTTTTATATAAGTTGGATGTTGCATCTCATGTGTGATTATAGATAAAGAAAAAAACTGAATCTGACAGTTGTAGCAACAGTTTGTGTTGATGAGTGGCACAAATGAAGAGCGTATTTGGTCTGTGATGTCAGGTCACCGACGATAGAAACCACAGTCTCTTTTTCAGCCAAAAGAGAAATGGCTGCTTCCTGTATTTTTTTTTCTTTTTTTTTTTTTTTTTATGAGCGAAAGTCACGAGAGAGCACCAAAAGGGGGGGGCGAGGGGGGACCTGCTGCGCTGCTTTCTCTCCTCCAAACAGGCCACCTCTTTCCTGCAACATCCCCTTCGCTTCTGTGTGAGGTGACACACACCTCAAGCCAGTTTGAAAGCTCCCAGAAAGGTCGAGTCTCCTTCCAAGGACACGTTGGCCACGGATCGGGGGATCAGCAGTTCCAAGTAGTCCCCCACCTCCAGCTTCACGATGCCTAAGGAACACAAACATCTGCTCAGACTCTCAAATTCACACAAAGATTCTTCAGACACTCGTGCTGGAGGGTGCGGCTGAAAACAAAGAGGACGCTCCTTAAAAGGCTTCCCTTAATCATGTGACGTGTGCTGGGCAGAATCCCGACAGGCTCACCTCCGGTGTAGCAGGTGTTGAAAGGATGCTCAGAGTTCATGCTCTGGATGCAGCGGAACAGGTGCACATCTGGGTCCTCGTTCCCCACAACGAACCTCTTCCACCGGATCACCACGTGACCCATTATGAAGGTCCGGTCCATGTAGAAGACCTGTCAACGTCAGAGTTTTTGGGTTTCGGGCAGCGGAGCATCATTCATTGTGCTTGCTTGATTTTCTTTCGGACTTCTTAATCTGATGTTTCTTCAAGGCCCTTTAATCAGCTGCATGCTTTTATTGAGCACCCCTCCCCCCCATTTGTGAAAAAGGAATAAAAAGAGAGAGAGAACTGCAAATAGAGTAGCAGCAGCCCCCTGTGGAGAAGCAATGAAACAGCAAATCAGCCCACCTGACTGTACACAAAGTAGAAGCCCTCCTCCCTGACGATGATGCGGTCGCCATCGGCTTCCAGGGCGGAGCCTCTCTTCAGCCCAGCCTGCCAAGGGATACCTGTGTACTCACCTGAGGACAGCTCTGATCCAAGCACAATATCTTATTAGAAAACATGCAAAAAGCACCTAAAGCTAGAATACATACACGCTTGTGTAGGTTTTGTAGTTTGAAACTTGTTTTGCATGAGTCAGTTTGGAAAACAATTAATGAAAAAGAGCTCATCAAATAAAGACTGCATGGAGTAAGAAATAAAACAAGAAAGAACAGAAAGTCACAGCTCTTAAAGACTACAGTGAGGTCAGACACATTGTACCTTTCTTGAAGGTTTTCCTGCTGTTGTTTGCCAGTAGCTGCAGGCAGGACTGAGAAACTGTTTCAAAATACAAGAAAATTTTGCTTCAGTGCTCGTATCCCTTAACTGCCCGAAAACAAAAGACAACAGAAACCAGTCACTAGCAGCCTCCTCAAAACACACATAAAACTCGTGGATTGCACAGATAAAGTGTGAACATTCTCACCATCTATCAACTAACTCGTTGGATAGATGGTGGAAACATCTCAGGCATAGGGAACTTCATTTTTTGAGCAGACTAATTATTCTCATTATTAGTTTGCTTTTTTTCTTCCTTCTCCTCTCGGTCATCTAATAGCCGGCTGTCGAGTTCTCTGAGACGATAGCGAAGCGTGTTATCTCTTTTATTTTTATCCAAAGTTGACTTGATAATGTTGGTGGAAATAAAGCATTAGGTATCGATATGCTGCTGTCTCACCTAGCATCTCCGCTCCAGGTACCATCCTCTTCATCCTTGCTCGGCTGGAGGGCTGTGGAGGGTCGGGCTGGTGCAGAGGCTCCTGCATGTTTCCCCTGGTGCTGATATTTTCACTCTGCACAGACGTGAATCGGCCCTCAGAGACTCAGTGAAGTCCAGTATAAGTTATGGAGTCATTTCTCATGTTAATCTGTACACCTGGTGACTACAGTTTACTCACCTGACTCCTGTGCCTGGCCTCCTGCCCCTCTCCCCTCCTGCGACTCATATCCGATTTGAGCCCCTCAACTTCGGCTTTAAGAGCCACTAATTGATAGAGAGATAAAGCTGAAAGAGAGGAGGAGGTGACAGCGGCTAACGTCAGCAGGAAGACTGGCCAAGACAGCCTTCCTTCACCTGCGCCTTTCCCGGTTCCTGACTCCACACCTGCCAAGACTGCCATCGTAGGAGAACATCAAACCTCCAGAGAGCTCACAGCAACTGCATGGCCAGTCTCACGCCCAAAACTCCGTCGCTGGCTGTTTTCTTCTGTTGCACAGCCGTCAGGAGTCTCCAGTCCCGACAATGACCTGATTGTTTTCTGTTAGCGAGGCTGGCTGGCTCAACTCTCGTTTCTGTCCTTCTGGTGGCAGATCCAGTTCAGTCTGAGGTACTGCGCAGTTCAAATACAGTATAAAAAGGGCTAAACAGCTTCAGCTTCCCCTCTACTGTTCCGCTCAGCTAACCACACTCAGCTTCCTGCATGACCAACAACCCTGACAAATCTCTCTAAGCCACCTCTGTTCGCCGTGCCCAAACACACCTCACCTCCTCAAACGTCTCACAGATCTGACAATCCGCATGAGCACACTAAGGCAGGGTGGCCAAAACAAGGCCGGGAGCAGAGGAGCTGGCACTTTTTAAAAGCAAACAAATGATCAATGACAACTCTATCTGGTGTTGCCATATGCGGAAAGAGGGAAGTGCAAAAAAAAAAAAAAAAAAAAAAAGAAAGAAAGAAAAAAAAGCAACTTTGAAGAGCCAAAACAAGTCAAGACAAGTTATAACATAATTCCTAGAATTAAAAATGTGAAGTGATGCAAAGCTAAACACATAACAGCCAAGCAAAAACAAAAAAACAAAAAAAGGAAAAGAATATACATCCTCAAAATTAGAAGATTTTACGCAACAGGACATGATGAAAAAAAAAACATTTACTTAGTCCTTATTAGGACTTAAAATTAAGTGACTAAGACACAAAATAAAAACATGGCACAACACCAATCATTTATTTCTTTTATAAATAAGTTCACTCCCGTTGCAGCTCCTCCAATCACAGCCAGGGGGCGTGTTTAGCAAATGTCAATCACAACATGTTTTCTAGCCAGTTGCTGGATTTTGGGGAAATTTCCGACTGCAGCTTTAACTGATCATCAGCAAGTGTGAGTGAGACTGTAACGACAGATTTTTTGGCAGTCAAGGAGTTCACTAACACAATGCCACAGGGAAAAGACATCAGTAAGGATCTTGAATAAGTACTTGCTACCCATCAATCTGGGAAGGGTGAATGTATACGCTCACCAGAAAGTGGCCGGTGAGTGTGCACAAACACCTCATCTCAGCTGTCAAGCACGGCGGTGGAGGGGTGATGATTCAGGTTTGTTTTGCACCAACGCAAACTGGACCTGAACGCGTCTGGATCTAAAGTTTACAGAGTCAAATACGAGGCCATAAGTCTGAGAGGCTGCCCAAACCTGCTCTGGGCAGGTGCCAGCTAATCTACAACAGGATGGCTGGAAAAGAAGAAGAAAAGAAACAAGGAAAGAGGTATCGGTACCGCCACAGAGTCCGGACCTCAATCCAGTGGTGAGGCCTTAAACGAGGTGTGGATAAATAAACCCTGCAAACCTCGACCAAATGAGGAAATGTTGTAAAGAACGCTGCGGTTCTTTCACACTGAACTGACAGACGATAAAATGATGAATTTATATTCTCAAACTACCACTCTTATGGCTGACGGCGCTGCCAAACGGTTGCACCAATCGGTTTCTCATCGCTAAAGAAGTGCAAATACGTCACGTGTTGTTGATGAGCTGGGAGTTTATTTTTAAGTCCTGGTAATAACCAGATGAGTTTTATTTATTACAAAACCTCGACGTGTGCCAGAGTGGCCTCCACATGCTGAGGAGACGGCGGTCCTTCGGAGTGTCCAGGGATCTTCTCGGGACTTTTTATGACTCTGTGGTAGCTTCTGCAATCTTCTGCGCTGTGGATTTCTGGAGAGGAGGAAGTACGGACGGAGACAGGAAGAGACGAGAGAGAGCTCTGTCCTGGACTGTCCACACCATGTCCTCCGTAGAGAAGGGGGGTGGGAGGAGGACGTTAGCCAAGCTGACATCAGCTCCCACCCCGAGAGAGGTGTCACTGTGGGGTCTCTGAGCTGCTCCTTCAGCAGAGGACCGATACACCCAAGGTGTAAGAGTTAGCGTGGGTGACGTAGGTCTTTCACTCCAACTATCAGACCGTAAAACACGTGCACAACCACAACGTGTCAGCTCTTTTCTCTTCACAGTAATTTATTTACACGCTTTTATCAATATGATCAAATACAGCATGCAAAACCTCCACTTATCACATATTTATATCAATTATTACTAGCACTGTTTTTGAACTGTTATCATGTGCATTATTATTTAAACTTAGACTGTGAAATACTGCAATGGTTTTTTTTCTTAATTTGGTCTCCATACTGGCTGCTGTTAGAATCCTTTTGTGCATATTTATTTAATGTTTAAAGTTATATACCTCCTACTTCACTTTTAAATTTGTTTATTGTTAAACTGTTTTCTGAAGTAGACTGTTGTAAAGGGTATATTGTATATTATGCTTTTATTTTATCTTTTAACCCCTCTAACAAGTGAATTTCAGTGTTGTAGGATCAAAAAAAGTCTAATTAATTGTCACAAAATGAAAATAATCAAACATGAGAGGAAAATAAAGTTTCATCCAGAATTTTATTGCATGTTACAGTACAGAAAATAGTGAAAATGTGTGCTTAGAAAAGAAGTCTACAATTCCGAAATAGAAAAAAAAAAAAAACATAGCATAAAATGGAAAAATCAGTAAAACCGAATGGTTCGTACTGATGATAAAAACGACTCATTCAGGTGTCTTCCAGGTGAGATATTTCATCCCGTTTCTTTATAGGAGAGTCGAGGCTTAAATCGTGGTAAATGTACACAAAAGTGTTTCGGGTTCATTAAAGACGTTTGCCATGACTCGGCGTGATCACATGCCAGCTTGCGAAAGCAATTTGTTTATTTTGAATTACGGCAACGGTTTCCATCCCGATCAATCCGCAGGCACACAAACGAAGAAAATATTCTCCACGCTGCATTTGCACAGTAGCAGGCAGATCATTTAACGTCAAAATGAAAAGACATTCAGATTGATTCCATTTCTGTCCATCCAGTGTGTTGAGCAGAAACAACACGTAAGACAAGAATAAAAACTCTGTATTTTATCCATGATTAAATTTAGCTTTAGGACAAACAAAAAAAAAACAAAAAAAAAAGACTCAAGTGAGAAATGTTTTCATAAATAAGGAAATGGTGCAATATTAAATCAACAGCAGAGATGTTGTGGATCAACTGAGTATATATTCACAAATAAATTCAGATTGCACTCACTGTATTCAGCATGTGGATTTGATAATATACAAAAAAAAAAAAAAGTCTGTTCAGTGCAAGTGGTCAAAAGAAAAACGAAAAATCACACAATGGGGAAAAGGGCTATTCAGACATAATCTTTTCATTTCCTGCACGCCATTTTAGAGTTGTACGTGCATGGCACACACAAAACTGGGCTTTTTTTTTTTTTGAAATTAATTATGGCTAAAGAGATTTGTTGAATGTACTTAAATGGCTTTTTTAACCACTGCAGTGCAGCGTGCTGCATTTAGAAATCAAGAGCAGATAATAGTGTTTTAATCGTCGGGCTCTGCTCGGTGGAAGACGTGCACGAAAGGTTAATTAGCTCATTAAAAGCCCTCCGAGAGAGAAAAGCCATTTTCCCATTGAAGCACGGGGACACAGAATCCTCCAATTAACAATTTCAATGTTGATGGTAACAGTTAATAAATAATCACAACACTTGATTAAAAATGCTGACATGCTTTATTCCTATTTCTCGACAGGGTCTTTTCATTTTTTTCCAAGCTATGTCAGTACAATACTCACTATGGCATAAACTGGGTCTGCAAGCTGACAGAAAAGTCATGATAATCATTTATTGGCCATTTAGGAATCCCGATTCATATGTAAAGACGGAAAAAGTTGAAGTTGAGACGAGTCCTGCTTACAGTGATCATTTATTTTCAAGCAACGTTTTCAGATTCCTCTTTAGAAATTTGCAGTTCCTTGTTGAACTTTTATTTTCCTATTTCTTCTTTTATCAGAAGAACTTTGATAGAAATGAGAAGTGTCTTTAGTTTATCGGCTCCGACATACTTTCTCGACGCACTCATCACCGCATGATCACCGAGGCCGAGAAGATAACAGGACCCGTTAACTTTCAGCACATACACTTGTGTTGTTGAAGCCCAGTACGGACCAGAACCCGTCTGTGAATACCAAGCAACAAACCGGAGTCCATCAGTAAGTGGAGCCCTTTTAAAAGTCGAGGAAACTCTTTGGACTGGTTGGACTACGAGGTTCAACAGCGCGGAGGTGAAGAGCTTGCAGCGGACTCTAATCTCGCCGGCGCAGAAGTAGCTCGACAGGAAACGGGTTCTGAAGAAGTTGGTTTTCACAGGCAGAAGTGTCAAGTTATTTCATGGTTCTGACTGCTTCAGCTAAAAACAAGCCTTCACATTTTTATCCTGATGTGGCAGCGACGGGGTTTTTTTTGTTGTTTTTTTGAGGCTGGACATAAATATCATTTCTGCCATGACGTTTATATTTGTTGGGAAGAAAATAGAAACATTATTTTGCTCTTTAAAGTATTGCTCAGAACATGTTAGCGCACATAACTAAACAACGGGTGAGGTCTGAACAGAAAAGTGCAATGTATTAACAATATGTATATATTTACATTAAACCCCAAGATATTACTCTCATTTAACAAAATGATGACATTCAAAATTTGGATTCCTGTCACAATCATTTTAGTGAAACAACGGCCCCTCGGGAGCGCGCACCTTCATTTGATTTTCAGAAACTTCAGCAGACTTTTAACGCGGACGATTCTTGCGTGGTTTGACGTGTTTTTGGTATAAGCGTGTTTGCTCTGGCTTCATTCGTCAAAGTTTGCAGATGCATGCATTCGTAGCTGCAACACAAGAACCCGGTGGGGGGGTGGGGTGTTATCACTTAAAACCTTGGAAGAGCAAAAATATTTTAACATATCAAATTTACATAAAGGTAAAAAGTGTGAAAATGACAAAAAAAAAAAAAAAATTACATTCTTTCCAAATCGCCTCTTCCCACCTAGAAAGAATAAGAACACTCGTTCTGACTGTGTTTTATACTCACAGGCCGTCCTGACTGTTTTCTCAGATAATGGTGACGCTGGCTGAGGGCTGAGCGCTCTCCTCGTGGGCGTGGCTCTTCAGCAAGTCTTTCATGAACTGCTCCAGAGCAGCGAAGTAGCCCTGGCACTGCCACGTGTCGTTGTGCGTCCCCTCCGGAAAGATGGCCAGGCGTTTAGTCCGTGCGGGCGACAGCTCGTACAGTTGTTTCATCATGACGGGTGGGATGAGCTGGTCGGACAGACCCGACACGAACAGAGAAGGCATCCGGCACAGCGCCACCTGTCGGTAAGTCAGGAACTGATTCCTGTAGCACCATAAGGGCAGCAGGCGCATGGGCAGGAAAGAGAAGAGCGTCGCTGCCATGTGGGGGATGCTGAGGAACGTGTTTTCAACTATGATGGCTGCGACGCGGTGGGGGTTGACCGACGCCAAACGCACGGCCACGGCACCTCCCAGCGAGCGGCCGAACAGCACCACCTTTGTCTTGTCCAGATCGGGGCGCGTCATGATGTAGTCCAAGGTGGCCTCAGCATCCAGGTACAACCCTTCCTCGCTGGGCTCTCCTTCGCTTTTTCCATAGCCACGGTAGTCCACCAGCACCACATTTGCTTTTAAGTTGACCAGCATCAGGAGGGCGTTTGGCACCCTGTGACCGATGTTACCTGCGTTACCGTGGAAATAAAGGATTGTAGGCGGAGCAGAAGATGGGGGGCTGCTTTGATTGCCAGAGCCCACCCCAGGGGGAGCATCCCCTCCCGTGTAACGCAGCAAGATGAGGTTGAGCTTCACACCGTCCTTGGTGCGGATGTACACATTCTCATGCGGGATTCCTGTCGGCATGGGAACATAAAGGCGAGAGGACGACGGCTGGTCGGGAAAGTAGAGGAGAACATCTTGAAATTTGTACAGGATGCCTGCCACTGAAGCCAGGATGAGAGCGAGGAGGAAGAATCCTCCGTACAGGTGGAAGGTGAGGATGAGGGCTAAAAGGGAGACTCGGCAGGCGCCCCACGACCAGGACACCAGGGTCAGGGTGCAACGCTCCACTGCCCCCCACAACCTCCAGGGCTTCTCCATGGCTGCACAGAAGCTGAGTCAGAAGATACAGAACCTGCACAAACAAAAGAAGAAACAAATACAGAAAATCAGTGTATGAAGACAGCAGGAAGTTTTAAACTACTACTGGTAAATAAACAAGTTTAAGAACTCACTTCAGACTATATTAGTTTTAAATATGTGGAATTACTGCATTTGGCTACCGCTTGTTTTTAAATGTAAATCAGACAAACCAGCTTTTTCTTTCTTCAGTACATAAAAAAACAGCAATTTGAATAGTGTGGATTTTTGTATTTAAATTGAGTAAATCATTAAAGTGGATCAGAATGAAGTATAATGAATAATACAGCTGGTTTTCTGTCACGTGACCTCTATTATAAGAACAACTCAACGTGATGTGATCGGAACGATGCTGATGTGTTCACGGGAAGCACAGGCTTGTGAAAATACACTCTGGATTATTTAAAAGCTCATAGTTTATATATGTATAGACACAGTTGTGAAAGAGACTCGTTAAAAAGGGATTAAATAAAGCATTAAAGACAAACTGCCCATCCAGTTTGATGGTTTTAAGGACATCCTGCAAATATCAGTGAAAACGAGTGAGACAACAAACACGCAGAACGACTATTTCGCGTGGAAAAAGGCGAAGTGTAGTTGGTCTTATCTGTCGTATCTCATCTGTCACAGGCAGATACAGGAGAAAAAAAAACGATGCTCTTTCCACGTCACGGGAAGCCCCCGCGCTGCATATTTGTTGGGTTTAAAGCAAATAAACAATCAATGTTTGGATTCTCCGGAACTCAGGACAAGTTCACTTCAGCCCAAACTGAACCAAACAAAAATAAAGATGGGGAAGAAACCACTTTCGACCCCACCCACGAGAAAGAGACGGTGGTAGCTGATGCCAGGTGGAAAAAAACAAACTCAGACGGTTTTCGTTGGGAGATAGTTGACGTATATGAGCTAATGTTTCGACATTATTGACATTATTGTAACTATCTGAAGTCTCATTAAAACTGTCAAACCAGTCAACGACCATTTTTGAACCAAAGCCCAAAGAAAACGACGTTAGCTGTGAACGGATACCTCCGTTAGCACACTTACATTTAGCATTTCAAGTTAGCATCCTGCTAACTCGTTTAATGGTTGGCTAGGCAACCACTTACTCACCTTTCTCTCATTTTTACCGTCTCAGCCGCATGAAATCTTCACTAAAAAGGGGGAGATAGACAGCGCAGTCGCTGTCATGAAGCTCCGCACTGGTTAACCAAATATTAGAAGATACAGGAAGGTAAAAGCCTGAAGGGAAGAACCGGCAAGGCTAGCTGCAGGAGGTTAGCATTACTAGTGCAATCCTCTTGAGTTCCGGGTACATTTTGAGAGATAGGAAATAGTTCCGGGTACATCTGCTCGTACGCTGTTCTTAAAACCAAACATCGCATGGATAGCTGTTATTATTTACGAATTAACTCGAATAGCTTGACATACATAAGCGCAGAGAATCATAGCTTAATCTGATGTTGTCCTTGTACCAGTATAAATTAGTCCAAATGCTGTGGCCCATTTAAAGGGCTGCACCCCTCAAAGGATAAGTGCCATTCATTTTTTGCACACTAGGTGCTGCTGTCGGAGAAAGTATAAACTTTAAAAAAATTCAAGGAGCTTCAGAACCCTGCAGTTTCAGGACCTCTCAGCATCCACAGAAAAAAACAACAACAAAACAAAACAGTTTTACTGTAACTCTTGCTGCTTAGACGTAAACAATGTAGTGTTGTGCACAAATAGACAGAGAGTTCCAACAGTATTCTACTGTCCATCTGATGCTTTGGCATCAGATCATCGTTGTCGACCCAGATCAATCAACAACACAAGCCCTGCCAGTGAATAGAGTTCCAGCTTTCCACTAACCTTAACCAAAATCTCACACACGTGTTTAAGAAATTAAAAAAGCACAATTTATAATACAAATACTAAGTTGAATAGCAGTTTAAGTGTTGTTATTCATCCCTCCTCTTTGATCACTCATCAGTTTTTCTGTATTTAACATTTTGCTTGTGCTCAGTGTGACCTTGTGGTGGAAAGAAAGACGTGCACAGCTGCTGGCTGTTCAGCTCTGTCCTTCAGGTTTGTTGACTTGATTCTGCTGAGCGAGTGAGCCTCAGAACCCTGTAGACAGAGCATGCACTTTTTATTTTGCCAGTTAAAAACTTAGAATATACCACAACTGTGTCAGAATACGATAAACCTAAAATACATGAATAATTAACAGACAAAAATGGATAGTTTGTGTCTTTCTGATTGAGGGAGCAGAAAAGCTGACCCAGCCTTTGGCAAGACAAGTTAAAGTCACAACTTTGAGACTGCTGAGGAGAGGTTTGGCCTACATAACTTTGCTGTGCATCTTGCCCCATTTCCTGTCTCACAGCTTTTGATAAAGGTCAGTAGAGCCACGAATCCTTAAAATAGATGAATAAAATTTGTAAAAGGATCTGCTGATGTCAAAGTTCTGCCACCTGCGGTAGAATTTTGGCATCAGCAGCGCTTTCCTCTTTGATCATCCCCCAATAGTTTTAATTCACAAAAGATTGTGCATATGCTTTAAAGATACTCCGATTTTTTTTTTTTTGGTAAAACATTGCTATACTCCATTTTTAGTAAGAATTACTTGGAAAAATAGTCTCTTAAGGCAGAAGTGAGCATGGATAACCACAGCTTTTAATTTGAAAATATCGACTTTACAATATTTGAGTGCAAACTACACTTGTCGTTTAGATTTTGTAGTAAAACAAACACTACTAACACAGTCACAGAGATGATTTTGTTGCTAGTAGCTGCATCTAATGGTTGGTGTTTCATTCTAAGCATTAACCCCTTGATGCCTGATGTTGCATACCTGATACACATGTCTCTGAGACCTCTGCAGGACCCCCAGAATCAACTATATATATGTATATATATATAT
>JAOWBL010002523.1:0-13559 GCA_028564865.1 Zenarchopterus dispar | reverse complement strand
TGTGTGTGTGTGTGTGTGTGTGTGTGTGTGTGTGTGTGTGTGTGTGTGTGTGTGTGTGTGTGTGTGTGTGTGTCAGGAGATAATAAGCCAGCTGGACACCCATGCCAAAAAAAAAAAAAACCTCACTTCAAACACAGTCTGCTGAGACCTTACACCTCTACCAGGCCAATAGTATCTCAAGACAAGTGTTTGGTAGATGCAGGGGTGAGAGAGAAGGATAGGATGTGTGTGTGTATGTGTGTGTCATCAAAACCGATTTATTGTGTATTCATTTTCAAGATGATCCTTGAAAAGGGACAGATGAGGGTCTGATCAATATAAAAATCCTGGACTAAAAGATTTAACATCTGCTCATCACCCAAGAGTAATTCAAGTCTTCACTTTTATTGATTTCTAAAAGAAAGATCAATCTGGATGACTGAGCGGCAAAACACTTTAAAGTTGTGTTTATGGTTTTCGGCTCCCTCATGGTTCGTCTTTCTCAAGTGTTTTACAGGATGATTTGCATGCAGTTATTATCCATTGTGATGTACATTACACATGCATACCATGTCCTTTTTATATCATTGTGAACGGTAGGTGGATTGAATCATCCCTCTGATAGCAGTAGTGATGACTTCATTAATGAAAACAAGTCCAACACACTGCAGACACACTGGAGATCCTCTCTTTATTCCACCTCCACTCTCCAGTTCATTCAGAGTGAGCCCACAAAAGTGCAATATTCCCTCCACGGTGTGTCCTTTCACAAAGTATTAGGTAATTGCAGAATCTGACAGCTGTCCCTTTCCTCACCTTTGTGGTCAGCTGTCAACAACAACTCCCTGTTTGGTCACTGGCTGCTGAACTCTCCGATCACTGTGCCCAAAAATGATTTTTTTTTTTTTTTTTTTGCTTGTTTGTCTGATGGCAATTCTTACAGCAAGCCTGAACACAGGCTTGCTGTAAGAATCATCCGTCACCATTACATTTGTGTTGGCAAAAGTAATAATGATTGAATTATCAGCTTTGATTGTTACTGTTTTCTTCATGTCCAAGTTGCTTTATCCTCATAATTGGGTTCGGCTTTTTCATAGAGCTTAAAACCAAAATGTAGCTATTGTGATGTTGTGGTTTTTCTCTTTAGGACTGGATCTGTAGTTTAAGAGTCAGCAGATGCTCATTGATATGCCAGTGCTTAAGTATCATAATTTAGATGCCTCATGATAAACATTTATAGTTTATTCTTTACAGGTTAAAGGACTTTGTTGTAACAAAATGTCCAAAATCATTACAGTCAGATTAAATAATTGTGATTAGATGATTATCCAATACTTATGACAGAGCTGCAGTGTCTGTGACTGCTGCAGAACAGTTTGACCTGGAACTGAAAGTTGATTGTGGCCTTTCCCACCTGAGACAGAAGATGTTTCTGGCACAACCTGACCTTCTGAGATGCATGGAGAGGGAGAAAACTGACGAGGTCAAACCTCCAACAGCACACCAACATATAGGATATCTTTTATTAGAGAAACTTGTTCCCATCAAGCCAGATGTCAGTGACTGTTAGAGGGTCTTTATTTTGATTGGAGACAAATCGACTTTATTTGCCCCAGCAGTTCCATCCTCTCTCCCCCACAGGTCCACAGATTTCCTGTCAGGATTACGCAGATAAAACGCCAGTCTTAGTAGCTGCAGACCTTTTCCACCTATGTGATTTTTGATGCCAGGGCCTGATCTAAAAAATCTGGCGCTTTCAGGGCTCCACAAACTTGGAGCCACTGTCATTCATGGAAATAAAAAACTGCAGCAGCAAGAGGGTTTCTGCTGTGAAGCTTTAAAGTTGCATTGTACAGCAGAAGTGCGCTGCTGAAAACAGTCCCATATCGGCTTACTCTTTTACATCTTGGTTGTGTAATATTTGGTAAAAGCTATGGTCCCTAGCAGTTTTATACACATTCTGGGCTTACTTTTAAAAGAAAACCATACAGGCCTGAGCTGTTTTCAGAGATCTTTAGGAGGAACAAATGTTTTAAGAATGATTACCACAGACCACAAGGACTACATACATTACATGATTTAATGGTTCTGGACTGGATAGTTCAGTTAGATTTATGGCTTGATTCTTTGTTAAAATGGCCAGCGCTACAGAGTTCTGGTGCAATTTCATAAGTGATCTCACACAATTTATATGATACAACTCAAGCTGAAAGAATAAGGAGATTTATAACACCCTATTATTACACACTACTATGCTATAATCTGTTTCATTAGTGTGGGAACGTTTAAATGAAGTGCCAGAAGTAAAGATGGACATTAAATATGAACTGTCCACAGGATGCTCCCTGACTGTCAGCAAATGGATCCAGACTCCTCTGGGAGCTGATGACATGTTTGATGAAGTGACAAGCTGTCATGTTCATGTCATGAATGATCTTGTGAACGTTGTCTGTGTTAAAGATGCTGACTTTAGCTGTCTCGGATGAGCGTTCACTGGTTAACTTGCGACATTCCACATCTGGAATAACCACTGTCATTCTCCTCAATTTGTACTTCTTCAGCCTTCGAGACAATTGCTTTCACTCATGGATCAAAGCAAGAAACCTATGAGTAACCTGTGCCACTGTTGTAAGAAGAAGGCGACATTTGGACTTTGATCTGTCACATCATATATAGTTTGAAGATTTATAACTCCTCCATCTGGGAACCATCTCACTGAGACTCGCCTAGGCTGGTAAATCTAACCTCTTTTTATCCCTTTGTCCACAGCACTGAAGTAGGCGGCTGAAGAGAGTCCTGTCATGTTTTCACAGATGGGTCATAAATTGGTGATACTGAGAGGTGGAGCCTTATAATACCATTTAATGGGTTTGCAGTAAAAAGCTCAGTTCACACAACCATGAAAGACGGTGACCTTTTGGCTTCTTGATAAATCTCAACTTAATGCTGAATATATTTAAAACATGTACACAGAATATGATCATGTGATTTAGATCAGCTGCAAAAGTAAATATTTAAATGTACTAAAGCGAGTCAAAAGTTGATATAATTGTTATGAAAGCTTGTTTTGAAGTTCAAGACCTTCTTTCTATAATGGAACCAGTCTTGTCACATTATTCTTTTTTCATTTCTACAGTCTAAATATATGTGACCCTCACTCAAAACATTATCTGATTAATTCTTTTTTTACTTGTGTTATTTTCTGTTATGTCTGTAGTTGTACAACAATTCATCACGAACAAGCCTGTGATCAAGCAAAGCATCCCATGAGAAGCTCCACTTCTCTGAGAAGGGAAGAAGCTGAGCAAGAACCGGGGAAGCATATTACATATTTTATCTTCAGTTTTGGAGAAGCTTTTTCAGTATAATTTATATCAAAAAGAGTCCGTGTGTATTAAGAATTAACTGCAAAATTATTATCAGTTACTCAAAAAAAAAAAGAATTTGAAAAAATAAATGTTGACATTTATCAAGAAAGAAAAGGAAAGATTTAGGGTGTGTGTGAAGGAGTAAGATAAGGGTTATATTATTTAAAACATTCAAGGAAAGTAGCCAAGGGAGTTATTTTTCCACCCCTTTCCAAAATTTAAAGGGCATAAATTTAAAAAGAAAAGGATCAAATAGACATCTCAATTCCCAGTTTGTAGCTCTGGTTTTGACTGCAACATCAGTTGTTGCATCTGAAAGTTATTCTACTCAGTGCATTTAAAACACTGAGAGACTTGCTGCCAGTTGGATGTGCATTGCCATGGTACCCCTGTAAAAACTATGAACTAATTTATAGTTAATCACATTAAACCAGAACAACTTGTGTTTTTAAATGTTTCACTTCTACATTTCACTTTATTGGGCTGCATCCACACATTCAGACACTGATAATCAAAACACTGCGAGAAATACAGTATGAGTCTGTAAAAGCAATCTCACTTACGTGTGCTGGCTACTTTTTGCAGCTTCAGCATCAATACTATACTTTCTCCTCAGTCAGTAGCTAATAAAGACATTCAATCTTATAAAATGTACTCAAATCAATACCCATTATTTCTTGGGAACGGAGGAGTCCAGCAGCATATTGCACTAAGTACTTTCATGTGTTTTGTGCATGTGTGTAAGAGCACATCTGTGGTTCTTGGTTCAGTGTACGTGCGCCTGTACTTGGACAACCAATCTGGTTTGCGTCTTTGCTTGAACTCTTTCCTGAATATGTTGAATGAACAACTGCTGGGTTCCCCTTGATCCTATCAGCAACTGACAGGGAGAATAGGCTTTAAATGCTCTGAAAACAAGCCTGCTGTAGTCTGAAGATTGATGAATTAACTGACTGGTAACATTAGAAGAGGGAAAGAAGGTGACAAGAAAGCTTTCGGAGAGGTGGTGTGGTGTGAAGTGTAGGAACAAAGACCAAGAAACGAAGGGGGAAGGAAAAATTGAGCAGTGAAGCAGCTTTACATGAAATGGTAACTTCTGTGTAACATTGCATGGAGCCTAGGAACATTGTGTTGTTTTTTTTTAATGTTGTTGTTTTGCTTTTAAATGGTGTGCTCTAGCTACAGGAGAGTCACACTAGAACAACATTCAGTCTGTTACGTCCTTGTTTTTAGCACAGATACTTTCTTCTAAAGCACATCACGGGGTCGGTGAGAAACGGTCCGCTAACATCTTGCCAAAAGACTTCAGGAGTATGGTAATAAAAGGAACAAAGTCCAACTCATATTGCCTTGCTTAGCAGTCTAGAAGAGTTACCGTCTCCTGAGGCTGACCTCACATCTCCTCCTTCTGCAGGAGTTACACCACAAACGCCAGCAATGTCTTCAAAAGTGAGACCAGAACTGCTGTGTGGTCCTGCTACAACAAGCAGAGACTTTAATTCACACTAGCTTGCATCCAGGTCTGCGCTTTATTTATCACAGATTGTATGAAGCACACTAGAGACATTAGCTGGTGGCCGTGGACCATGAGGATAAGGAAAGTGACTGTGTCCACACAAAAGGACAGATGACAGACGACCTGGCATGCTTTGGAAAACGTACCCTGAAGAAGGCGATGTTCCTTTGTGGGGTCAGTAAATGCACAGCTGGAGAGTGGAGGTGAATAAAAAAAGAACCCCCAATGTGGAAAAACCTCCAATGTGTGAAAGTGTCTAAGGAGAGTGTATGCGAAAGAGAAAAGTCTGGTTAATAAATGAACCTTGAATTAAGGAGTAGCAATGCAGTTTTTTTCCTGGTTGGGGAACACTGGAGCAGCTCCTAAGTCACATGAGGACACTGGAGTAGGACTGCTGGAGGAGACCTTTGTCAATAACTCTGTTCATAAGCTTTATAGATAAAATTTCTAAGTTTCCAATGCAGTCAAATGAGAATTGCATCTTTGTCTTGCACAGATGATGTGTTTCCACCGGATTTTTCAAGGGGAGACCTCAAGCAGTCTTTTAGAGAATATGGTAATACAGAAAAGCATACGAGACTTGTGATGCAATGTCACTCTGTGTCAACTGTGACTGCTTTCCTACTCGGCATTGATCTTGTATCCCCTTTGTTTCACATGTTACTCCCTGCCAAGGTGGACCAGAGTCATAACATCCACTTTAACACAGAGTCTGAACAGTATAGACACATTGGCGATCCCCTTTGCATTACACCTCCACTCTCCAGCTGTGCATTTGCAGAAATCCCACGATCTTCTTCTCAGTGTGTGGTTAAACAGAGAATTACAGCATTCTGTAACCTTTCCTCCAAGTCTCTGATCACTGCCTGTTTTTTTCAGTAGGCAAAAATAGATAGAAAACTCGAGTTTGCGATGTTGCCACAGCTGCATGAGGAAGCTTCAGCTTCTCCTTCAGACTCCTACAGGGCTTCAGCTGGTGGAGGCTCTTCCAGGTGGGGATCAGAGAGCAGCTAGCACAATTGACCCCTAAATGTGGTGGGTTTTGGCCAATGTGAGTGTTCCTTTCTGTGCTCAGATATGACCCGTGGGTGCAACAGTTCCTCACAACAAAACTCAATATAAGCCCCCAAATCTGTGTCATATGGATGTGTCATGTAATGATGTGATTACGTATGTGGGTGCTGAAGTATGATTAAGAGTGGATACTGTGAGTGGAGCAGCAGGGGAATCAAGAGGGAGGGTCCATATGGAAATAAACATACACATCATTGTTTCTTGCTAACTGCATCTGTGTTGTTTTTCAGCGTTAAGGGCAGCAGCTTGAAATAACTGAATAAACTGAATTCACATTACTGACAAAGAAGATGAAGAGGATCTGACACAAGCTCTTTCCCCCCCAAAACCTCTCAAAAAAATTTCAAAAAGGTCACATACAAAAGATGTATATAATACAAGGAAAAATGAAGAAGAAATCTAATGAAGGAGGTTTATTGTGGTATTTAATGCAGATGAGTCCTCACCTCATCAGGTGGTTTTAGATTAGTGAACTGTCTCTAAATCGGTCCCAAGGACACTTCCATCTTCCATGAATGAGGACACAAGTGTCCCAGACCACATTCAAGATTGTTCTTAGATCTAAACCTGTCCTGAAATGTGTTCAGATCTTGTATTAGCATTGGTCACTTTTTAACAGACATATTTTAAAGTTAAAGTTAAAGTTTAATGTGGTGAAGTTTATGAAATTCATATATTATGGAAGACAGGAAATTATACGAGTCATATGTAATGATAAGTGCATATATGAAAGTAGGATGATGTTGATTTTGACCACAGGGAAGTTAATTGTATGTAGAGTCCAAATAGTATGTCAGTTCTTGCTATTACTGATTATGGCACCATTTCTAATGTTCACCTATTGTCTAAATGCTTTAAAAATATATATAAACAATTTTTTTCATAAATGGTTTAGAAAACATACATTATTAAAGGCATGACTGTTCAATATTGAGTTATGCTGGCTGTAAAAGCACAAACTATGTCAACTTGTGTTGCTTTAACAGTTTTACAAAATGAAGTAGCGCCTGCCTCCCACCTGCTCGAGTGTGAGGTCTGGCCAGACTGGAAGCACTGGGGAAGACTCCCACTAATACTGGCTGTCCAATCTGCTGGGGTCATGACCTCATCCCTACCCCAGTTCAGAAATCTCACCGCCTCAGTCGTGGCTTCAACAGCGCCATCCTGCTCTGCGCAGTGTCTGTGCGTGGTGTTTAAATTAAGTTATGTGCGCGTGTGTGTGTGTGTGTGTGTGTGTGTGTGTGTGTGTGTGTGTGTGTGTGTGTGTGCCAAAGCCAACACATTTGTTCCTGATGTCCCAGACACACATCCCATTAAGCCCTCAGAGACCAGTAATTTACATCACAAAGACAGCATCCATGACTACACAGGTTTTACACGGGGAATTGTCTCGAGCGGACCAAAGACTGAACTCAACAAAATGCCCCATTTCTAGATTTGCTCCCAACAAAGCTGGAGCTGAAAAATGTAAGCAGGCTAATTCAGCTCGAATGTGCCCAGACTGAAGAGCTCAATGGAGGCATATGTTCTTTAAGGCTATGTCATGTGATCTGTTGTTTTCAATTCAACACCCCACCCTCCACGCCCTCCCAGAGTGCTCTTGGTCTCCGAGAGCTTTGACTTGAGACAAACTGAGGGAAATGAATCTAGTCAATCTGAAAGGTTTCTCTTAATCACATATTGCTGTGGGACTGTCAGGAAGGGGAGCAGGGCAAACAGCTGCATCTGTAAGTATGTTTTTTTTTTTTTTAAGAATCTCAGATGTGATGTTAGGAGGACTGTATCACCCAGACAAAAATTACATATGGCAAGTAAAAAAAAAAAAAAAAGACATCTGCTTGTTGCTACTTTTATGTGCTTCTATCATCCATCTCCAATGGTAAAAAAGGTTTAATATTTCAAACATTACAAATGCATCACACCAATAAGTTTGACACTTATTTTACAAAACTTACATTTTTCTCTTCTCACTCTGTGTCCAAATCTTAAAAATACTGAGTTTATTTATGCTGCTGATTGGTTACTTTTAGGTGATGAAATCATTTGACCAAGGTCATTACTTTCTCATACTGCTGGCCAACATATCTTCATGCTACAAAACTAATCAGTAGCTTTGATCGCTGAATCCCACAACTGACAAGTTAATTGTAAAGAATTGTAAATATGATTAAGAAAATATTAATGGATAAATGCCAAAATCATGAGGCTGTTTTGCTTCTGTCCTTAAGTATTTGCTTCTATTTCTTTTTTTCTCTCTTTTCTCATACTCAACATCCAGGACAATGAAACTGGTCAGATCTGGCGTATGCCTGACATGTCATTAATATTAATATTGGATTAATAATGAACTCTTCAGTACTGTCTTCCAGGCCTGGACCACAAGAAAACCAGAACAATGATGCATTTCAACCAAGAACTAACCAAATAACC
This sequence comes from Zenarchopterus dispar, assembly GCA_028564865.1. Classification (NCBI taxonomy): domain Eukaryota; kingdom Metazoa; phylum Chordata; class Actinopteri; order Beloniformes; family Zenarchopteridae; genus Zenarchopterus; species Zenarchopterus dispar. The sequence goes on along the minus strand of JAOWBL010002523.1, from coordinate 5,192 downwards.
CAGTATGGGCTCGATTAAATTTTTCATTCTGGCCCAGCTGTCCACCACAAGTGACATTTTTATCTGCGCCACAAAAACCCAGTCTGGGCAGCAATTAATTTCTGTTCAGATGGGTACCAGCCTTTATGTACATACACCAGACAGCCATACTCGTGTGGTTTGATCACATGCCTGTGATCGCTGACTGTTCACGGTACAACCCATCCAATTAGAGTCTGAACTGTGATGAGCGTTTATACGCTCTCCTGCCTTCTGCATTTCCCTGAGAAAAGGAACAAACACCGTCTACCATTAAAAACACAGTCTCACACACTTGAATGTAGCAGCAAAGGGCACAGGCACTCCAGCCTGCCCTCTCTATTCTCTGCATCCCATAATACATACACTGAACACATGTCCAGCCCCATACAGGAGCTGAAACTATGGTAACAGGTTCACAAACAAACCGTGCTCTTGACAAATATAAAAAAGACGAGACAGATTTCAATGTGAGAAACAAGGAGTGAGAAGGAGGAGAGGTGGGGTAGTCTTTTTTTTTTCTTTGCTTTTGTTTGACAAAGTATCCAATGAGTGGCATTTGGTGTGAGGCCAGATTCTCTTCGCCACAGACGGGCACAAAGTAAACTAGATTAACCATTGAGAAGCCTTTCTTAATTAATAACAGCCAAGGAGAGCTGAAAAACTTCAAATGCATTCAGGACGTTCTGATTCAAAAGCAGCCGGTATTCAAATGGAAATGCCTTTATCATCAGTCTCAGCAGACACGCATAGCTTTCTGACTGTATGTGCTGTACATGTGAATAAGTTAGGAAGGATTAAAATGGTCAAGAGGGTTGATTCAGTAGAGAGCTTTTACTGCATTTTGTTCAGTCAAGATCTTTTTGGTCTACATTCATTATTTTTTATTCATTATGCAGTGTGCCTGATTAATAATTTAACATCTTTAAGCTCAAAGCTCAGAGTGCCAGTCTCTCTCTCTCTCTCTCTCTCTCTCTTTCTTTCTCTTTCTCTTTCTCTCTTTTTTTCCTTCTCTTTCTCTCTCTCTCGTGTGTGTGTATGTATCCAGCAAAATAACTGTGTCTTTTCTCAACTATACAAATGTACTATGCTACACATACTATAAAACATACTATACTGTACTATACATACTGTATTTACAGACTGTTTTATTTTAAATTATGTGATACTCCATGCCATTATAAGAATACTGGATGTTTGGTATTCTAATAATATTTGACATGTCTTGTTTTGATTTGTCCAGGTTTACCTGTCACCATTTATTAGCTGGATAAATATATTGTAGTTACTATATCTGAGGGCCTAGTCGCATAAACAGAAATAACACCAGTAATCCATCCATCCATTTTCTTGACCCGTTGTTCCATTTCTGGGTCACAGGGTTCTGCTGGAGCATAACACCAGTAATCATTCTTGAAATCTGCTATTACAAGCTATGGTTTACCAGAATAAATGACATGTAATGGTTTTATGAAATGCAAAACCTTTAAATTAGATCAACAATTATGTGTTTGTCAGTTTCATTGCTTCTGAAACACTTTTAATTTTTGTCAAAAAATTTTTTCTAAAGTGGTTTCTATTCATAAATCACTTGTAGTTTGTTTCTGTAAACACCTTTTTCAACAATTTTAGTGAAGATGACAGGATCTTGAAATGAAACAAATCAGGCCAGAAATCTTTGTTCTCAGCATGAACAACTTTGATTTTGTTTTCATCCCAGTTTCCCTTCATCTCTTCTTCTAAATCTATCATCTTCTTGAATAAGTCCTGTGGTCGACTGTGGTGCTCATGTTGCACACCAACTATGTCCTTTTTTTTTTCCTTGCCACACCATGAGGTCACAAGTCTCTGCTTTGCTTCAGACTCAGCTTGGAGGATGTCAGCGTTCATTTGGGGTGCTAGATGGGCCAAGCTGCACTCATATTAGTGTGTTAGTAACATTCAAGCACAACACCTTTGTAACTTCCAGTGTCTGTCTGAAAGCTGAATATGACAACGCAACTTGCATGACAACAATACTAAAATAAAAGCACAACTAGTATGAGTAGGGTTTTGATCCAAAAATAAGTGGTGAAAGGTCATATTTGAACTATTTGAAGATTGTTGTGCCATGTCCATAAATTATTAAACAGATAACTGCAGATGCTCAAAATACTTTATTCATTACTGATTCATGGAAACCTCATCTTTAGTCATCCAGTGTGTGTGTGTGTGTGTGTGTGTGTGTGTGTGTGTGTGTGTGTGTCTGTGTGTGTGTCTGTGCACCTTGTGAGAAGCCAAATGCTGAGGCTCAGGAAAACAACGTGTTAACTGATAACACTGACCTCCGCCAAAACCATGTTACACACCAATCCCCCATTCTTGGCCCTGAACAAACCTTAAACCCCCAATTTACACTGTTTACACAACCCACAGCTTCATAGCACCCCCATAAACACACACACATGACACACACACACCTCCAGTATATTTACATTATTCTTCCTCATAGCTTAATCTAAATCCATGAGACCGTTAATCTTTTATATACTGTGAGGTAGCCACATACACATAAGACTGGTTCCCTTTTCATGATCCAGCAGGCGATACACGGTATTTGATGCTCTTGAGAAATGCTCTCCATGTTGATTAATGTGTATTTATGTGCCACAGTTTAACCCACTCTTACAACCCGCGCTGTGATCATGAACTGTTGTTTATCTTAGTTCAGTGGAGGGAAACCTTTCATCTGCTCTGCCACCATAAAATAAAACCCAGCACCGCGCTCTAACTGCTGGACAAATACAATAAACCCTGAGCCACAAAGCAAGTCTCCTCACTTAAGATCCCTACAGGAGAGTCGGGATCTGCTGTCACACGGGAGATTACTGCAAAGATCAGTATCTGTTTATTTGGTTTCCTTTTACTTGGAATGACATGATAGACATTAACAACATATTTGTGTGGGATTGTTTTAAGTGCTATGACACACCTGCCAATGAAAGATGATTAATGAAGTGTACACAGTGCCATACAAACGCTTTGCCTTTGATGACCGAATATGATCGTCTTTAGTTTCAGTTTATGTCACAAAACCTTTAAGTTGTTTTTTGTTCTAAGACTCTTTAATCATGTTAATTCAATGCAAATGATAAGTGACAGCAAGGCAGGAGAGAAGCCGGTTTTGTTAAAGAGCAAAAGTCAGTAAGATGTTATGCTTCTCTCACTAACAACTTCATTACTTCCCAAGTAGCAGAGCTTCCCAAAAATTCCATCCTGTTGGGACTCAAGCTCATGAACAGTGAGCAATTAATTAAAAAAAAAAAAAAAAAGGAGAGAAAAAGTCCAACTCACAACAGTTTTTTATTTCATTCACTTCTGGCTGGATATGTTTCAAGTGTGGACCTGATGAAGACCAAACACTTATCTGCTCTACATCACGTCCCTCATCGTGGCGTCTATCAGAAGTAGTTCAGAGCAAAGACCTGGCAGCTCAAATGCCTGTAACCCTACGCAGGGACATGAAACACTGACCTCTGACCCTACATGTGATACAAGTGACAGTGTTGTCCCGTGGGTCAGCGCTAAATGAGTAAGGCGCATTCTCAGCCACCTCTGTAACAGCACTGCTGAGGGACGCTGGCGCAGCTAAAACACTTCTGACATTTGTTTTTGTGGCTTCGTAAATAAAAGCTTTATTGCCATGATGATAAGATTAAAAAGGTTTTGGAGTAGATAGGGTGGTTTACCTGACCTAGACCTGTAAATGTTATCATTTGCTTGAAACACAAGATGGGTTTATTTTACATTTCTAAACACAGCATTATATTTAACAAACTCTTACATCCTTCATTTATTCAATTTTGCTGAAAAAGTGAAGTAAAAGCAAAGATTCACTGTAAGAAGTTACAATAAACATGGATGCTTTACAAAACCACATCTGGAGAATAAAGCCAAACTGAATGTGATTTGTGGTGTGCTGAAAAACCTAAATATAACATTAAAATGAGAGGTGAACGACATCAGAACACATAAACACATAAACCTGCACTGTGTGCTGACTATCCTACGCTACAGGTGTGACATAAGCTGGCAGTCTGTTGGCAGAAGTCCCAGCTACAAGCTACTGATGAACAGTTGTCATCATGTTTTTTTCTTTTTTTATTCCCCAAGTGACAGGGTATCAAAAGACCTGAACTATATGAAAATTATGAAACGTTAATGGGCAGTTATCCGTCCAACAGAAATACTTGACCAAGGCATCGCACCTTGGTCCCTTCTGGTCCCTGGACTGTCACCACTTGTCCTGTTTCCATTACACCTATTCACAAAAGAAAATCAAAACTCTGAATTTGCAACAAGGGTAGGAGTTCGGTGTTTCCACTTCTCATAACTCTTCGCATATGTCATCCTGTGAAACTTTCTGTTCAAAACAAAAAATAAAATTTAAACATTGAAAAATATAGGCAAAAACCTATTTAGTCTTTGATAAATTACTGTGCTTGCTGCTACCACTGTGGAGAAAATAGTCAGATGATGAAGGCAGTGGATGGTCATTCAAATGATTATTCAAAGGCAAGCCTTTATGTAATACTTAATGATTAAGTAGTGTTACAGCACAACTACATTGTATTAATTTGGCCAAAAACAGCTGGAAACTAGATATGAATGACTTTAGATGGACCAGTTATGTCACATCTCATGCTACCGGAGACATGGAAATTTGCGAACATTGTTTCATTACACTTTTACAATAAAGTGGATTATTAAATCAAAAAAACAAACAAAAAAACACTTCCTGAAAGTGCAAAAAGGTTTATTCAATATTTGGGAGTTTTATCGAATTAGTGCCATTTCCATTAGAGGATTTCTTTTTCTGATATTTGGTATTGCATTAATCTAGAAGTGATGGAAAGGCCAACACAATATTAACTCTCAAGAATCAACTTTATTCACCAGGTTTGTGCAACAAAAGAGGAATTTGATTCAGCAGACTTTGTTTAGCTTCTTGCAGCATCCACTATTTTCTTGGTTGTTGATGTCTACAGTATGGATTTTATTTTTTGACCCACACTGGCTTTTTGTATATTTGGGGCTACTGAGTGTTTTTGCTATACCACTGCAGATTACTGGCGTTACCACTGACAACAAATAGGAGCCAACACTGAAACATTTACTTTACACACACACACATA
>JAOWBL010002522.1:1612-13562 GCA_028564865.1 Zenarchopterus dispar | reverse complement strand
TTCATTCATTCATTCATTCATTCATTCATTCATTCATTCATTCATTCATTCATTCATAGCACTCTCATGAAACTAAAAGCACTCATAAGTAAAGAGCTTTCCTCGTTGTGCCATATAATGTCTTAGATTCTTTATCGGCCTGTTGTGGTGAACAGAGTTGAGCCAGAAGGCAAGGCTCTGTTTACTGGTCTATTTACATCATAAATGGTGGGTAGAGACTGAAAGAATAAGGTCGCCTTTATTCTGCTCAGTTACCGCCATTCCACATCAAGAGGAACCGGTTGAGGGGGTTCAGGAACCTGGTTGAGATGCATCCTGGACGCCTCACTAGGAGCGTGTTTCAGACATGTCGGCGGACTTGGGAACAATCTCGGTATTCCTCCAGAGGAGTTAGATGGGAACGTTGAGAAGAGGGAGGTCTGGGTCTCTTTGCTTGGGGTGCTGCCCCTGCAACCCAAACTAGGAGAAGCAGAATTTAATGGATGGATGAAAATAATAATCATAAAAAGGATTTGTCCCTGCTGTGTCCAGGTTGGACCCTGCCTTCAGCCTAAAAACAGCTGTGTTTAGGTCCAACTGACTCTGTAACTCCTGTCCTTGAGTGCGTTTTATTTGTTAAAGCAACTAACAACCTGAACATGTTTTTCAGTTCAGGCCCTCTCCAATTTTTGTGTCATTTAATGAGCAGGAGGAATTTGCCAATTCGGTAATCATAGGCTATTTTATTCTCGGAAGTACATATGTGAAGATCTCACACTTTCACTAAACAAGCGCTGAAATGACATTGCCATGGCGTTGGTCTATAATTTTCCTTTCTGTGCTTGTGGTTTGGCATTGCATCCGCAATATTCCACTGGAGCAAACGTCTTAATCGAGAGCCTGCGACAGACATTGTTCGAGAAAGAAATGGATCAACATAAACACTTTAATGGCGACCAAATGCCAGCACATCTGCACTGTGTCCTCCGGGCCTTTGATGACTGCTCTCACAGCTTTGTTGCTGTCATTAACAGACCGAGTCAGCGTATAAGCAACTTCAGTGGCGAGGGAGGGAGATGGCATGGGAGGAGATAACCATATGGGAGGGTTGGAGGGATTCAAAGAGGGAGTCGGTCCCTGTTAAGGAACCGGTCATCCCCTGTGGGCCCGTAATGAGGTTGAACATGAGGCATGGTTTGGCAGCTACAGCCCATCTTGTAAACACATGTACCCTCATACCAGAACTTGTCTCATATATATCTGTGTGCATGCACAACAATCAGGGAGCTGAGAAGCGTAGCCCCTGAAATGTTTGTTATTGTAACATATTTTGCTTTTTCTTCTCCCTCTTTTACCCCTCCATCCCTTCTAAACCTCTCATGATGCTGCATAATGAAATCCATCCATCCCAATTAGGAGGTGTCACAGTCTGTTGTGGCACTGGGGGGGCTTAGCGAATGAGTGTGTGTGTGTGTGTGTGTGTGTGTGTGTGTGTGTGTGTGTGTGTGTGTGTGTGTGTGTGTGTGTAGAAGGAAATCTGGCCTTTTAAGTTCAGGCCTCATATCAAGGAACTGCACTAATGTACACACTAAAAGGGACTGGAAAATCAATAACTGTGTGTCATCAAATGTGCTTTATTTATGTCAGTCTATGCCTGACACACTCACCTCCTGTGCTACCACCACCCAAGCCCCCACCCCTCAAGCTGCAGGAGAGTGTTTTTGTTTTGAGGGGAAGAGGGGCTAATTACTTACATTCTTCAATCTGAAACATCTTTCCACCTCCCCCCTTTGTATTGTACTCTCTAAAAACAAGGAGTCCAAGAGGTTCTACGCTTAAAGGAACATCAGAAAGGTTCCAACAAAATAAGGGGGGAAAAAACTGTTTGGGTGGGCTTCCCCTTCAGAAAAATTAACTCTTTAAAAGGCAACACAGATCGTTAACTGCGTGTTTCCTGTTGAGTAATAAGTAAAAGTTTATGGATTTATCTCGCAGAAGCATTAATTTAGAGTAGAAAAGGTTCAGAAAGTCGTGAAACAACTGTTTTACAATCAGTTCAGTGATTCCCCAGCTGTTTCTGGCTCTTTAGGATGTGGGTATGCAGGAGAGCAAAGGGGATATCTGGGAGATGAGGGGGTTAAAGAGCCAGGGAGGCTCAATGGGGACCAGCTGTAGGGTACTGGGCAAAGGCCAAGGGAACGTTCCGGATGGACAGAAGGAGAACGATGTATACCCCCAGGAGAGGAGAAAAGACTGGAGATTAGATTTTAAAAAAAGAAAGAAAGGAAGGAGAGGAAAGACAGAAGGGGAAAACACTGGGAGACATACTCAAAGACAAAAGTGAAGAAAAGTAGATGAAAATAACCAGCAGAAGTAAAAGAGATAAGTGGAAACTACACAGTCTTGGTACTGGGGTTTTTGACTAACAGGTTTTCACACAGTGAGACACTATTAACAGGGATGTTTATTCACAGGAAGAAAATCAGATGCTTCAAACTGGAACAAAAATGTATATGACTTCAGCAGGGACACCAATTTAATTTCTGAAAGGATTTAAGTAGAAGTCTAGATGGGTTTGGGTCTTATTACAGTTTTTTTCTTGACAATCTTTTAATTTCTTGGTATTTTTTCTTGCTTTTTTTCCTCTTTTGAATGCGAATACAAATCAACTCAGAGAAATGAATGTAAACTGTTCCCAGTTATGCATTTGATTAAATGCTTCTGTCCAGTTACTTCAGGGAAGCAGGTGAAGCTGTGACCTGAACATCACAACAGTTATGCATTAACACACAAAAGCAGCCAGACGATCATTGTTGATCTTAGTAAAACATGATATGCTAAACAGAAATTGAAGCCAGGGTAAGACACCAGCATGGGAAAAATATCACTATACAGATTTTAGGAGCCCTTTGTGTCACATTACTCAGTGTTCAACCATTAATTACCATCTTTTACTGTGAACAAATGACCTAGAAGACTGTAAAAGGGACACAGAGTATTAAAATATCAGTTTTGATGTAATTTTAAGATACATTAGTTTACTGCACTATGTTACAAAAAAATAATGATGAAATTAGCTCATAGTTAAAGTGGACATCGTTACAGAAAGAGATATTCAAGAAAGTAATGAGAGAAAAAAAATAATGATAACTAACACTGCATTCAAGTCAAGTCAGAAGTTGGACAATACAGAGATTTTTTTTACCAACATAATTGTGATTGAGAGGTAGGAAATTCCTGAGGTTTTGAGTTTCTTTTCTTGTGTTTTACTTGCTTCTTTAGTTTTGGTCTTGTGTTTCTGACCTGTTTCCTGTTTTATTTTGAAAGTCTGTGTCCTTGTGTATTCATTTCTTTCTTGACTTCCCATGATTTTGATTGTTTGCACCTGTGTCTCCTCAGCACTTGTGAGTATATAGTCTTGTTTTTCTATTTTTTTTTGCCTGTTAGTTCACCTATGGGTTTCTGTGTTAAATTTCTGTGTTTTCTGTGATTTTTTTTGGGACCTTGCAGCACTTTATGTTAAATAAAGGACATTTCTGTCTTTCTCCTGCCTCTTGGAGATCTCCTCATGTGGGTTCTCATCACAACCTCAAATCAGCAATTTTATCTCCACACCCAACAATCTGTGATTGACAAACAAAAAAAAAAAAAAAAAAACCCTCTGTGCCACTTGAAGAAAGAAATGAGCAGATTCTATACAAGTATTTTGTCCAATTTTATTCTGATCATTAATAGCAGATGAAATATTTTGTTTGCATAGTCAGCTAACTTTCTCAGAAATGTAAAATATGGAAGTCAGGGCTGATGAACCTTAAGGACATATGTAGGAACTCCAACTTCTTAACAGACAAAAGTTGACAATTCTGAATGCCTGTTTTTATAATTAAATTTATAAGCGAGTGCTGTCAGGATCTTCAGTTACAAATACAAGCATGAATATCTGTATTACATCACTCCTAATAGAAAGGGATGATTCTTAAAGTTGGAAACAAAAAAAAAAAAGGTTAGACCAAGCATGAAGGACGGTGTTCACTGAATCTACATGTGAAGTGATTTCTGACCAGTCCAGGTTATTTCAGCATATCTACACCCTGATGTCCTAACAGCATGGATAACATCAGTATTTGACTTTCCAATGACAGAAGTGAGTGGTTGAGTGGATTCGGGGACTCACTCTGTCCTGTAAACCCACTGACTACAAAAAGAGTTGATCTTAGATAAACTAACTCTTAGTAACTAGATAAGCAAACAGTAACGAAATTAGTTGGTTCAACTGTCTCCTCTCATAATTACAGAAGTATTTCCTTCAGGTCAAATGTTTGCTGTGGCTGGTGTTTCTTTTTTTGCTGTTGTTTCATGTTTGTTTTTACAGTAAAAAAGACAAAAGGAAATGATGTTCGAATCCTGGTGATGCCAAGCAAGAAAGACTAATATGATGATGAAATTGCTCTTTAAAACATAATCTATACTTCCTATTAATTCTCATCACATTGCAAACAAAAATTAGTTTTTGAAATCTGCATTGTTCCCATCCATGTCCACAAAGTTAATGTACAACTAGTAAACCAGTAATCTACAATACACCAGTGATCCAGCAAGGGCAGGAGCCTCTCAAGCAAAAATGGTTGATTTTTTTTTTTTTTCATTAAAAAAAAAAAAAAAAAGATTCAAAATAATGAAAAACGTGTTAAATAGTTTTTTTTTCCTCACAGAGAACAAAAGTTTCAGCTTTACCCTCAATGTTACAGACAAGTCAGCCATCTTACTACAGAAAAAAAATGAAGACAGGTGTAATTATGTCAACAATAAAAGACGTCATCATGCATTATGTAAGAACAGAACCGCTCAACTTTCAGCTCCCAACATCAGCAACACCCACTGTGAAAACATGTTCTGTGTAAACGATTGTGGGTATCCAAATAAACACCTATGAGCTTGGGTAACCGAAGGTAGATTTATGCTGAGGGCGCTTAATTTGTGGTTGAAAACCTACATTTCCTCAACACCCACACCTCCACTGAGCGAGAAAAAGATCATCATGTCTCAAGTATTTACTAATGATGGACTGGAAGAAGAATGCTGTGTGTATATCTGAATTTTGGAGCATGACTTGTGACACAGAGAGAGGAGTGGTCGTCATCTGGTCACATGACTTTACAGAACATTAAACGGCTACAGTTTCTGTTGGTTTCTGAGAATTCAGAAATAAAGATAGTTGAGGTCCAAGTTGCTGGCAGAGTTAATGAGTGGATTTCTTAGTGGAGCGTTGCTGCCATCCTGTGTTATGAAAAAAAAAAAAAAAAGCAGGAGGTCTTGACTGCACATGGTATGAAAGATTGATTTTTAAGTATAACCTATAAATACAGTATACATCTTATCTGCTGACGTGCTGTATAAAATGACTTCCATATGCTTTCTGGAACCAAAAAATGCAGGTTTGATACAAACTTTGAGTTTATTTTACCAGCAAGTGATAAGAAAAAAACCCCTCCCCTGAAACAACTCATAAAAGAGCAGGAGAAGTTCAAGAGAAACCCTACCATCTCCTGTTTAGTCATACATGTAAAGCTACTGGCAAATATATATATATATATATATATTTTGAAGTTAGTTCTGCTGTTCAATTATGTATAAAAATAAAACTGTCACATTTATGACAGAAAAGTCTTTTGATTCGACAAATTAATATTGGAGCTTTGTAAAAACATTGTCATCAAATTAAAAATGGTCTAATTTTCCATGAAAAAGTAAAATGACTGATTCAAGATCTGATATGCTGTTCTCGGAATAAAATATGGACTGAAATTATTGTTTTTTTATTTGCATTTACAATGTCTCAACTGCTCTGGGATTGGGTTTGTAGATACAATTTTTAAGCTATGAAGAAAAAAGTTTTTTTTGAGAAAAAAGTAGGATTATTCAGTTGGGAGGAGGAGATAACATTTATGAATTATTCCTCTTTTTTCCCTCCAGGTTTTACCACAGTTTAAATTCTTTTGAAGGCCAAATATATTTCTGATTTAATGATGTTCCAAATCTCTTCTGTGAAAACTGACCAGCATTTGGATCCTTGATATAGACCTTTTTGTTATTATTATTATTATTATTATTATTATTATTTTCCACCTGGTGTCCATGAAGCCTTCAGTCATGCTGAAATAACATCTAGCCGTGTCTTTTGAGTTGATTTTTCTTTCAAAAAGTAAAGTTTTTATCATTCTTTATTCTGTGGAAAATACATTTTCATCCTCAGAAATGGCTTCATCTGCAACTGGATGGGTGGAAAAAAGAAATTTATCCAAACTTTTGATGTACTTCTGTACTAAAGCAAAACATTATTATGGAGAACAATTTTTGTTTGAAAGTTTAACATTGTGATTCTGTAAAAAAACTGAAAACATTAAAAAAGCTGTAAAGGACTTTTTGCTTTAAATGAGAAAGTGAAAACAATCATGAAAACAAAATTTAGAGTCAGCTTGTATTTTTGAAGTGAAAAAGATGCTGTTCAGCAGTTACTTATCTCCTCAAAGGTTTTATACTGCATGATTGTCATGTCCAAATATGTTCTGAAAAACGGTAAGAATGATAGGAAAACTGAAAGTATCAAAAGCTGGTTTAGATTTGTATGCCATCATTTGCTTGTACAGGGGGCGTGGGAGTTTACATAACCAGCTCACATGTATGTTCTACACTTGGAGAAGACATTTGACATTGTTCCGCAGGGTACTTTGTAGGGTGAGAAAATGGGGTCCTGGGTCTATTACGATGTGCTATTCAATCCCTGTTAAAGTGGAGCGACGGTTTGAGACCATGTTTCTCAGCTGAGAGAAAGTGAAATGCCCTCTCCAGGTTGGGATTGAAGCACTGCCTCAAATAGAGGAGTTCAAGTATCTCAGGGTGTTGACAGGAACAAAGTCTGACAGGAACAAAGTTAGTGACTTTCATCCTCCCCGATTCTTCAGATGGTCATTTCACGTTTAATATACACAGCAGTCCTTAGATGTCTCAAAGGTAAAATGATTTGTAATACAATTACAGGAATGATTTTCAATATTTCATTGAAGTTAAACATTTCCATCTCCTCCAATTCGAATATGAGTTATCGCTAAATAGGATTTACACCCAGTTCCTAGTTATAGTTCTCTTTTAGCAGTTTTCACTAAAACCTTTTTATTTTTATCTGCTTTTATTATAAATTTTAATTTGTGTTTCTGGTTTTTTTTTTTGTTTTTGTTTTTTTTTAAGAAGTCATTTTGAACATTTTCTTTTAAAGGCGTGTTTTTTTAGTTTTCTGTGCTGATACTTTCAGGTATGTCTTGGCCAAACCTGAATGTTTCCCTTCTACAACCTTCTCATTTTGTTTAAATGTGAGACACTACTGCCCAACAAGAATCATAACCTTCTTCTGCTAAACCCAACTCATCTACTCGATCATTTTTCTTCTTCAGACAAACTTTTTTTAAAGGGGTGTTCATTTATATCTTTGGAAATGAATAACTATGCAACTCTGAAGTCATCACTATAAGGTCCCAAAATAAGTTGTGAAACTGATTTTTTTTTTTTTTTTGCATCTTTCTTCTCTTCCTACAAGTTCTTACTAATATTGGCTATTTTTCTCACCAGCTGAGGCGAGACTCCCTTCTTGAACGAGCGCCCACGAGGAACTTACAGGCGCCTTATGGATCCACTCACGGCTGAAAAAACAACTATTCTTGGAAAAACAGTTTAGGAGAACATTCAGACGGAAAAGAGGATATCACTTCATCCGCCCACCCAAAAAAAAAAAAACAAAAACAAAATATTTTTATACGTTAAAAATTTCAAGAATCGAATAACTCTTTTTGTCTCTTTTTTTTACTTTAAAAAAAATTCATATTTGCTGTCAAGTGTTTTAATGAATAGAGAGTCTGAGCATTTTTAAAATTTGTGTGTACATCTGTTTTTATTTTTGTCATCTTTTTGTTTGCTTCCAAATATGTTGTATTTCCATAATACCCCTTAAAAGGTCAGAAGCTAAAATAAACAAATTTTTTATGCTGAATTAGCAGTGTGGAGGTATTGCACATGTGGACCCTTACAGATGACTCAGAATAATATTACAGCCATCAGTAGGGATTTGGTTCAGTAATTGATATCCAGCATGCCAGAACAAGCTGAAGAGGTTCAGTGAAAGAAGGGTTGACACTATAAATCAGCTTTTTCATAATAAATCTGTTGTTGCTAACAAAGACCTTTTTTTAAAAATGTATGTCGATAAGTGTTCTTCAGTATACGATGGAAAAACATGATTAAAGATGAAACTAGGATTAATGAACAGCAAAGTTTGATATTTTGTTTTTTGTTTGTTTTTTACCAGTATTATACAGCAGCATGAGTGAAATGTTTAGAATTTTGCACCAAATTAAAACAAAAAAACAAACAAAAAAAAACCTGCAGTCAGTTTTTCAGCCACCAGGTGTCAGTGTACCATTGAGTTTAAAGCCTGAAGCTCAAAATGTTTGTTTGTTTGAGAACTCTAAATCACCCGTTGGTGTGAGTGTGAGCGTGCATGGTTGTTTGTCTCTATATGTGGCCCTGCGATAGACCTGTCCAGGTGTACCCCTGCTCCTCACCTGCAATAAGCTGGGATAGGCTCCAGGAGACCCCCGTGATCCTGTAGATGGATTCAGCGGGGGGTTAGAAAATGGATGGATGGCTATATATTTTTCTTAATTTTATCTTAATTTTTTTAGGACAAGTTACAACAGTATACTATATCACACATTTAGACATTTCAGTCCCAGGATATTATTGACATTTTGGCATTTTGTCACCTAGTGGTTACAGAGGTGGGTTTGAGCATGGAGGTTCCAGATTCAGTCCTCCGGGTTAACAGAGGTGAGCCACTGTGGGTTCCTGAGCAAGGCCCATAACCCAGAACTACTTGGGATGACATTTACTCTAACAGTTAATGAAATTAGATAATTTTTTGTCTTATATGTGCAGGAAAAATGTTTTTTTATGACAACTGAGATTGTGGGGGGAGATGTCACAAATCTCACAATGTCAATGCTAAGCTAATAACATGATGATTTGTTAGAATATTTATTAGCCAGATTCACAATAATTAGTCATCCAGCCAATCCTTTCCTCAGCTCACTTCAGCCTTTTCAGAGAGACGGGCGTCTTGGAGCATATCCCAGCTGTCATTAGACTAGAAATGGGGTATATCCAGGACAGGCCACCAGTTTGAAAATGTCATGATAAAATAGATACTAAGCTTCAATTATATTTTCTTACAGTGAGGTTTCAAGGATCTCTCTCCAGTTTTGCTTTCTTGACTACATAATTTCAGTTCTTGCTCTGAACATGCAAAGATCACAAGGGACAAATGACAAACTTCCGTCCTTTCGTTAACTTCCACTTATTCAGCTTTGACAAAAGCAGAGAGGCTCAGATTTTCCTCTTAACTAACTCTTCCAGTCTGTCCGAGCATATCAAGATAGCTCCTTTTTGATGGGGAGAGGGAGTGAGTAGTCCGACTCCCAAATGAAAGACGAATCTTCTCACCCTCTCTCTAACAGCAAATCCATCTACCCCACAGAGGAAACTCATTTCAGTGACCTCATTCTTACACGGTCTACCCACAGTTGTACAGATGCTGCACCAATTCACCTACCAATCTCTGTTCCATTAATTCCTCACTTGTGAACAAGAAACTGAGATACTTGTACTCCTCCACAAGCTGGACCTCTCTCCAAACCCAGAAAGGGCATGTCACCCTTTTACGAACTGACAACCAAGGTATCAGCTTCAGAGGTTCTGACTCCCATCCCTGTCACTTCACACTCAGCTGCAAATCACTTCAGCAAGAGCTGAAGACAGCGCCTAGGGGAAGTTAGAAATCCAACCCGAAAATGTTATGAACAGAATCGGTGACAAGGGGAAGCCCTGATGGAGTCAAAGTCACACCTGGTGTTAATCCCCATTACTAGTGGCAAATTTGAAGCTTCTAATTGACAAAATGACAAAAGTTCGGGTTTGTGAACTGTGTGCACTCTCTGGCGGTAATGGACCAACAGTAAAGCTGAGGTGCTGTGAAGGTCGATCTTCTCTGCAAGTGTCAGATTTTAAGAAAAGTAGGCCGATTTTGTAAAGAAAATGAGGATTATTTCTGCAGATCATATATAAAGATGGATGATGCATCTCCATAAAGGTCCAACTGTGCAGAAGGTCCATAAGTAGCAAAACATATCCCAGACAAAGTCACTGCCATCTTTTGCTGGCGAAGCCTTCATGGATGAAAACAACTTGATTTTCTTATCATATGTACTTTTCTCCTTGTTTCAACACAACATTAAAAATGGGACTTGACAGTGAAGTTGATTACAGTAGAAACCACCCACCCAGCGAAGTTATATTGAAAAGACTTTTAAAAGATAACTATATAAGTCGTCTGAACCACGTTTTGTTTTGGCTAAAAAGTGAAAAGTGAAAAGTTGTCTGTTTTTAGACATAGAAAAGACATCTGCATTGAGACATCCATTGAGACAGACCAACACTGAACATCTTTTTGAGGGCTAAATAAGGGTTATGACAGGCCGACCATAAATTACCCTAAAAAACATGTCGTTGGACGTCCAGTGTTGAGTGGGCATGAGTCTCACTGGCTCAGAAGGTGCTGCAACACAACATGATTAAAAAAACCATAAATCCCAAAGACTGATGCCAGTGAAGGCCCTGTTTGCTCTTATGTCTTTCATTTTTTCCATATTCAACACAAATAAACAGCAGAAATGAGCTTCAGGAAAACCCAAGGAAGGAGAAATAAAATGACATGAAGACAGAAGCGAGGCAGTATATAAAGGTGACTTATCCTTCATACCCTTATAATCTTGTTTTGCAGCATCCAAAAATGCTGCATGCTGGGATTATAGCTGGCAGACTGATTTCACACATTTTGCACCTTGTAATTGAAGATGACCTGGTAAAACATCACATGAAGATAATCAGCCAGAAGACACCGCTGGGAATGACAATGGACTATCGCATGATGGTGCCAGAGCGAGAGCTTCAGTCTGTTATAACGGCTGGTAAACACCAGAAGACATCAAAATCGATCAGACTGAAAATAATTTTAAACACCTCCCTACTTATAGAGCCTCACTTTTACCTCTGCTCCCATTCTGAACCTCGGTTTAGTGAACTCTAAATGTCCGTAGAGGACCATGGTTCCCAAAAGGTCGCAGAAAATGGAGTTTTCCCTCGAAACCAGCATCTTAACGTTAACAGTCTGCGTTTATATTCAACAGAGAACTGGTACACACAGCAGTTGGTGTTTGTGAATGCTCGTTGCTATGCCGACCAGCGTTTGCAAATGCTGACCGGTATTCATGAATGCTGCTACAAACAGGATTTATGCCTGCTGTTTTGAGTGGGAACGGCAAGGTGTGATAGTGAAACGTTCAACATTATTTAATTATGAACATGCAAATGCTGTTATTTAAATTAAGTGGAAAATGGCCATTCTGAATGCTGCTTTATGTTCTCATAAACACTATATGACATTTCCAAATGCTGGCTGGTAATCTATTTATGAGTGGTGTTAAAACATGATCGCCTGCCTGTCTAAGTGGGGTCCATAAATGCCAGCAGGTGATACTGGGAAACCACAGAAATACTTCAGCAGTCGGTGCTCTGATTGGGTATCTGTGGAATAAACTTTTGGTACCGGCGTAGCACTGGATTTCTGGGCTCCGTTTCTTTGTGCCTGGATGTTTAAAACCAATAAAATGGTTTAAAATTTTGCACTGGAACTGACTGATTGGTGACAAGTTGAGGTTTAATGTCATGTGCATGTCTACATACAGCATTCGGTTTAACGACCCGAATTCAGAATGAGTAAATGCATGAAGAAAACCGGGCTTCAGGAACCATTGGGTCACATGACTAAATATTTCATCCATTGCGTTATAGGGTGTACGGTTCGTTT
>JAOWBL010002521.1:0-13562 GCA_028564865.1 Zenarchopterus dispar | reverse complement strand
ATATATATATATATATATATATATATATATATATATATATATATATATATATATATATATATATTGGAGGGACAGAGGCAATGGAGAAAAAAAAATTGAGAGTATCTGATTGTGGAAAAAAATCCTCTTGACCCTGTGACAAAGTACTCATTTCAGTGGAGCCCCCAGTAAGAACATAGTGAAGAGATATTTAATGTTTTCATCTGGATAGGATACAGAAGAGCAGTGAGCAAAGAAGAGGATTAAAAGTGTGTTTAGAGCAAGCTGGGTGATAACTGCATCCTATTATCACCACATCGCCCCTCCAAGCCTTAAAGCATGCTGCATTTCTGACTTGAGAGTCAAGAAAACCCTCAGCTGGAGAAAAGTGTACACTGAGAAGCAGAAAGAAGTTTCTAATAAATGCATAAATCCACACTTGAGTTTGTTTTCACCTCTCTTTGTTCCACCGCTGTTCTTCCCAGTGAGATCCGAGCCTTTTTCCATTCAGGGATTTTGCTGTGATAAACTGAAGAGTAACTTGATAATTAGGAGAAGACTGAGGTTCGTGGTGAAAGCAAGCTTTGTTCTGCAGCCTTGACAAACCTGTGGAGGGGAAAAGAATTCTTTAAAAAGAAGAAGAAGATGCATCTGCTGTTCATCTTTCAAGCAGAGCTGAGTCCATTTTATTTGAGCTTCTGCAGAAACGGCAGAGAGTGGAGTGGAGGAGATGCTCGCGGCTTTATAGAGTGAGCAAGAGCAAGGACACACAGGCGCATTAGCAAGGATCCACACACACACACACACAGTGAGTGTCAGCGCATGACTTTGGGATAGACATCCTTGTGTTAGGGTTTCCTAGCAACATCATTTCTATCTTTTGGGAAAATTTGCCTTAGAAAAATTGGGAAAATTTAAATCCTTCAAACTGCACTTGTTATTCTCCTCCACATGGAATTGTAAAATAACTTGCAGGTGCATACTGTTGATGGCATTCCTCTACAAAGACAAAGAAGAAAGAAAAAGATGAAAATCATAAAAACAAATAAAGACATTTGTACTGGTATATTTTATTATACAGAATACCAGCATAAAATGCTGAACTCATTCTAAAATGTGACACTTGATGAATACATTTTTTGGTGTACTATAAATATTATCTTTATTTTTTTTTGTGTAGTTGTAATAGCAAATTAAAGTAAAAGAAAAAAGTATTGAGTGATGGATAATATTAAGGATTTACCTTCTATCTCACCCACAGAAAGACATTTCATCCAAGAAGAAAAGGAAAAGACTGACACAAACAAATGAACTATTAACCCAGCACATGCTGCCAGATGTAACTGTTGTTCTTGCCTGCACTACCAGATTCCTGCATGCTGCAATGACAGCTAAAACCCCACAGGCAAAAAGTATTTCTACACGGAGCTATTGGGACACTGCATGACGTAAATTATTAATACATCAGGAAGAAAGTCAAGTCAAATCAAATTATTTATATCTACAGCACATTTAAAAGAACTTCAGTTTAACAAGCTATAAAAATATAAACTCAACAATTATTAAAAATTACAAAAAACACAGTGGTACAATAAGCAATAAGATATTAAATAGAACAAAAATTAACAAAAGAGCATTGGAAGACTAGATGTTCTGCTCAAGCAGGAGTGACAATAACAACAATGGTCAGCTTTTATTGGCCAGCCACAGTGTCTCTGGATTTGAATATGATTTCCAGAGGACAGTACAGCCGGACACAGAAGGAACTGCCTCTGGATGGGAAAGGATAAGCATAAAACCAGCCAAAGAAAAGAAGAATGTGATGATTAATGTCAACAAATGACACACAGGACGGCAGGGAGTGGAGTAAAAATGCTGGTGAACAACTGTCGTTGGGAAAAACACCTTGATTCAAGATGTTATGAGTAATTCTGCAGCCATCTTGATTATTTTGAGTAGTGGCTCTAGGATGCTGTTGTATGAGTCATGAGACTGGGTACCAGACGCATTTCACAAAACAGAATTTTCACTAAATGAATGGTTATGGCTGGCAAGGCAAGCCAGCCTGTTTATCCGATTAGGTCTCTCTACTACAATGTTTCTATCACTGTTTTTTCTGGGCATAGATTCGAATTATGCAAAAAGCATTTGTTTCCTAGACTTCAGTGTTCTGGGTCAAGTGTGAGGCCGTAAAAGTTTGGGTGACTATGGCAGTTCCATGCATGCTTTTAATGTGATCAAGACCAAATTAACCAATGTGAAAGCAAAATAATGCTGTTTTCCCACATGAAACCATGCATAGTGTTTGTATTTTGAGAGATCAGATAAGTTCAGTTCAATTCAATTTCAATTCAATTTTATTTATATAGCGCCAATTCACAACAAAAGTTGCCTTGAGTCGCTTCACACTGTAGGGTAAAGATAAGTTGTCACTACTCTCCAGCACCAATAGATAGAATACAAATGATCTAAGAAGTACGGTGTGGGAAATTCAGTACTTTATTAACAGTATACAGAGAATGGCAGGGGACTCCATCTGTTCATAGTAAAATAATTTTTGTGTTGATATCAATATTAGATATGTTTGATTGGATGTGCAATATGACTGAAAGAGGGAAAATAAGTATGTATTCAAGAGAAAAAGAATACAACACAAACACAGCTCATTACCCACCCTATATCTATATGTGGTTGGTAATTCACATTTATAGATTCATAGTGAATTACCCACCATGCTCTATTCTACTCTACATGGACTCAATCAGACATTGTTAAGATCTGTTTCTAGGAAGCTGAATGTGTAGACTCTGTAAAAAGCCCAGTCTACCTGAGTCTTACATTATGTTTTCATATACAGCTCCTGCTGTTTTAGCATTGTGAAAGGGTGAAAACAGTTTAACAGTGACCACAGAAACTGTACCTGAGATCACTCTGAGAGGTGTATTTCTACTTGTTTCCCACACCACAAAAATTGCTCCACATTTGCCAACAGAGGTGTCATTTTTAATGGTCTCCAAAAATCCACTGTCTGCTCTAGCTGCAAAAGCGATGAAATAAGTGTGGGCAAGAGAAGGTGAAAAGAAATTGAGTGAAAAGGGTAGCAAAAAACAGGAAATTACCCTTCAGCATGCAGTTGACTGCACAGTCTCAACTATTAAGAGATGGAGCTTCTTTGGATTGTTCCATGCAGCCAGGAACATTGGGCTACGTGACAGAAAGCATTTTTTTATACTCACCTTTTGGATTTTGATGTTTTTCCAGTTTTCACATTTTAGGCTTTCAAGTATTACAAGTTGCCCTGACTGAACCTTATAGTTCAGATAGTTATATAGATTGTGTTTCTAAGGTGTTGTCATCAAACAAATTAGGCTTTATCCCTTGTCCTTTGTGACTGCATAAGTGTTTAAAATGTATCCAACCTCTCACCAAATTTCTGCTGGGATAGATGATGGATGAAAAATTCACATTTCGTTCAAAATCCTGATTTCTGTTATTATTGTTTAACTCATGGTTAAATAATGCATTTTCCAGAAAACTGCACCACACTGTCATTACATTACTTTACATTATATTTAAAAGACACTTTTATCCAAAGTGACTTACAAAAAGAGGAACACAATCAAGCCAAAATGTAGTAGGAGACTTGCACTATTTCAAAAGTGCAAATTGTAAAGGCAAAAAGACAATCACTAAGTGCAAGTAGAAAACACATTCAGAAATATTGTCAGAGAATCACCTGAAATAGAGAAGTGCAAAGGAGATCAAGGCTAGATTATATTGGGTAGTTAAGAGAGAATGAGGAGGACTGAACAGCTGTGTCTTCAAGAACATTTCGAAGTTAGTGAGGGATGCACCTCGTCTGATAGCAGTTGGCATTCCATCAGTATGGAAACATCTGTGAGAACTGTCTGGACTGAGAGGGTAGGGATGGCACTGCCAGATGGCGTTCCTGTGAGAAGTGCAACAAGCAGCCAGGAGTGTAAGTCTGTATAATTGAGTTTAGGCAGGTGGGATCTGACCCAGGTGTCACTCTGTCAGACAGTATAAGTGATTTAAATTTGATTCCAGCTGCTACTAATAACCAGTGCAGGCTAATGAGCAAGGGCGAGACATGAGCTCTTTTAGGTTGGTCAAAAACTGGATGTGCTGCCTCCACTGTATCATCTTTGACAGTTTCACAACACTAGCTGGAAGACCACCCAGGAGGGCAGTAGCTGAGGCAAGAAATAACCATGGCCAATACCAGGACTTGGGTGGCATAGTTAAATAGTTAGGCCTGATTTTGTTTATGTTGCAAATTGGTATGACAGGGTAACAGCTGCAACCTGGTTAGATAAGAATAGCTGGTCATCAATCATGAAACCCAGATTTTTCACCACGTTGGAAAGTGTGGTAAATCTTGAGACAATGTTCATTTTGAATTCCTTGTGGACAGACTGATGGGCGACAAGAGCAAGGGTTGTGCCTTGAAGACAGGGTTCCTTCATCCATGAGGAGATGCCAGAGAAGTAGGCAGATATCCTTCCAGAAATGATTTTATCATCTGGCAGCAATGACAGGAAAAGCTGGGTGTCATCTGCATAGCAGTGAGACCTCATGCAAGTGGATGGCCTGGCCTAATGAAGTTGTGTAGATGGTAAATA
Organism: Zenarchopterus dispar; assembly: GCA_028564865.1. NCBI lineage: Eukaryota > Metazoa > Chordata > Actinopteri > Beloniformes > Zenarchopteridae > Zenarchopterus > Zenarchopterus dispar. The sequence goes on along the minus strand of JAOWBL010002521.1, from coordinate 8,940 downwards.
CAAGAAGCCTCAGCACAGAACCTTGGGGAACCTTTGTGGAGAGGGAATGAGAACATAAACCATGACATGACACTTTGAAGGAGCTATCAGTGAGATGTGAGCATGTAGAAGTACTACTAATAAGTTGTGGTGTGTTTTTCATAGATTCAAGTTAAACCTCTAATAACTGTTTATCAGCAAGGATTCACGGGTTATTGTTATAAAAACACTATTCAAGACATGTCTGTAGTTTTTATTCAAGCAGTTTTTGTCCCTTGAAAAAATGGTGATTCCACTGGGTTAATCGGAATTATTAACTCGTTAGAGGGAGAGATTGTCATTGATTACAACTTTACTGAAACCAGACTATCAGTTAAAGTTGCCATGCCTAAAAGCATTAAAACAGTTCAAGAACTATGCTTAAATCCTTTTTGATACAAAGAATTAGTCTGGTTCCTCTGGATTTGTCTTTGATAATCCAGGGGGCAACACCACAGAGGAAACTACCTCCAGATGCCACCAGACTGGCATAGAGACAATCATCAAAATGAAGCATACAATGTAGTCAGAGCAACAACCAGACTCTTTTCAACAAAAAATAATCCAAAATAGCATTTAGTGGAGTAGGAATAATAGTGAATTGCTGTTTTGCCGTTAAAATTTGCTGTGAAACTTGTTGGCTCAAGGTTTTATTATCAATTCTTCTGGTTGTTTTGAATGGTGGCTGTTGGACGCTGCTATATAAGTCATTGGATAAAGACAACCCCACCTTCTACCACCACTGCTCTGATGAGATCTGCATAGATGACAGGTCAGAACAGTAAGACCAACACCAGAAAAACAGTACTGTCAAACCAAGATGAAGCAGTTTCCAAAGCTGGTCACACAAGTGATAACAGATCAGTCAAAGTCAACATTAGACATAAGCATCTATGCAGACTGAACAAAATCTGTATTACCTTGTTCATTTGTTCATGCACTTTCCAAAATGGTTGTTTCAAGCAGAGAATGTTCATACAAAAAACAAAAGCAGCGGCGCTCAAACAGCAGTTGTCCAGAGCAGTGATAATGAGTCCAGGCAATCACGGGTGAAGTGGAGACCCTGGTTTGAATGGGTGGATGTTCTGTGTAGTGTTTAGCAACTATTTGACAGTTATAACTTCCACTGCTTGACAAAGGAAAACAAACAATATTTTCGAGCTCTTTTAAGTGTTATCACATAGCAGCAAATCATAAATGCATGAATCACATTCATTGTTCAGGACAGTGTAGAAGAGCCTCTGAAAGCAATAGAGATACTTCTGCAAATAATTTCACCTGTCCACAGTCTGGTTGATTTTGGTTGAATCCAGAAGTGATGACATGAATGCATGAATCCATCATTAATGTGAATTTCATGGCTCAGCTCTTCACCACAACAGAATGCTTTTGATCTTCTGCTCCTTAACCAGCAGCGTCTGAACCTGAGAAGAAATCTAAAGGCCATATAATACTTATCTCTGTGTTCTGACGTATATACTGTGTTATTATTATGAATTATCTTCTTGGTCATGATCGGAGGCTCAAAAAAGAAAGGTTTTCATGTTGCTGAGAATTTTTCTTCTGGGGAATTTCTTCTAACACAGACCCTCTGTGATGTCATAGAGGGTAGAACATCTGAAAATGGTCACATTTCATCAGGTTGGGTGTGTTCACAGGAGCTTAGGAAGTTATTTTAAAAGCAGAAGTCCACGACCACACGACAATGATCTACTCCATTTCTCATCCCAGTGGATCTGCTTGTACTTCTTACTGATCTCTTTGCTTTTGTTTAAAAGATGCACCAAAAGAAATGAGTGTGAGTATGGGTTTACCAATCATGGCTCGGTGGATGCACTTTGTTTTTTCTGCGTCATCAACACAATAAATTTTCTGTCTTTATTTTTTTTCTGCACAGACTAATGTTTTATGAATAAGATCAAGAAAGACTAGAAAGCTGAAAGTTGGTGGTGTTCCAGCACCAGAATCTGGTGACTCTGAACCACAAACAGTAACTAAATTGTCTAAATTACGTTGGCAACAGACTTGTGCATGCAACTGACTGTTCTGCAACACTTGCGTAAAGTACTTCAAAACCAGTCTGGTAGATCAGGCTCAGAAGGTCTGAAAATGATCCAGACCTCCCCATTAAAAGGACAGCAGCAACGGCTGCTTATCAGACTGCCTTTGGAGTAGATTTCTAGGCTACTTAAAAAAAATACCTAAACAAAATGATAAGTTTCTTACTAAAAGAAAGATACTCAAATATAACTTAGTCACTTGTTAAAAGATTAGTTGTGAAAAAGTGTTAAAATAGTTGACATTTACTATACTTAAGTATCAGAAATAATTTCCTGATATTCAAGGTAGTTAAGTGTTGGAAGTAAAAGTATCAAAAAGTTAGCAGCTACAGCACACCAAGCTGGCTAGATATTTGACAGGCTCATGATAGCCAGATAATGTTAAATCAACCATTTTGGTTTAATCCCTCTTGGAGGAGTTGCTACAGGGGGTCATGGTCTGCACATCAATTTGACCAACCTTTACACTAGATGCCCTTCCTTGTGCAACCCTGGGGACACACACACACGTACATGTTTTTCAGACTGTGGGAGGAAACCCACGCATGCCCGGGGAGAACATACAAACTCCACACAAAGTCAATAAACAAACGGTAATGAAGCTACAGTGTTTTCAGAGTATGTCTATTTTTTTAAGGCCTTGGTTCTTTACAGGGAATATAAATGAGCTCAAATTATTAAAGACTAAATGTGATATAAAAATAAAACATCTATTTATACCTCCACCAATACTATCTTGTGAAAGTCAACAAATGAATTTAAAAATTAAAAAAAATCTTTAAGATGGAAGCATCTCAAGGCTGTTGAAGTGTAGAAAATGGAATTGCTTCAGTTTCCAAGAGGAGAGGTTTAGCCTTTTGTGTGTCTCTAATACATTTGTAGTTGAAGATGAAATATTGTGACAAAAAACATTTTCCACATTTTAATATTTCAAAAGATTACCTAAAAAAATTTAAAAAGTGCAGGTTTAGGTGAACTTAGTGCAATATAATTGTGCATTTTCACATGTAACATTTTGTTTTAGCTGTTAAATGTCCCATCATGTCTTCATAAAACATTTTCACTTACCGCACTCAATTCATGTGACACAGGTAAACATGCTGGCTTAATGCCAGGATGAGCAGCCTAAAAACCTTTCCCTTAAAGGGGCACAGCAGGAGAATAGATTTTTTCCATGTTTTCCTTCCTTTTTTTGCTTGTTTCTTGGGGACCATCTACAGTTCCAAGTCACAAATTGAGCCTTACCCTTTAGATAGTGGTCTTTGTGGTCCTGAAGAAACAATGTGAACATCACAACTGCAGCATATGGCAAAATCTCATCTTCCAATGAACAAACCATAACACTTGTATGTGCACCGTGTCACTGCAAACAAACAGGCACCCACTGATTGTTTTTTTCTTTTTCCATGCTGCTATCTAATACACAAAACCCCTCTACATAATTAATAGCATCCTAGGACAAGAAAGACAAAAAAAAAAAAAACACAAGCAAGTACCCAGGTAACAAGTGGAAGCATACAGATACTTTTACAGCTGCAATGCTAACGGAAAAAAGAGCTCTTAAATTCATTTTACTTTACACAACTTAGAATCACCCAACACAATGTGAAATCTTCTTGGCACCCTACATCCCACACGGCGTGACAGGAAACAACACAGAAAAGACTAGTATCAGTACAACCTATGGCACTCAGACATCAGTCAGTCGTACGAGTTTGATGTAGCACGTTTGCAAGATGTCTAATTACAAAGACAAATAACTGTGTGGACAACTTTATTGGCAGCCAAAACAAGAAACCAGAGCAACAAGACATATTAATAAGATATTGTTTACTACTCCATCACTAAGCTGGCAAGGTCATCATTGGTATTGCATACTGGTTTCTCTTGTAGCTCTCGCCAGCAACTAAAAGCCCATCCAAGAATTTGCCTCTCTCTGATCCTTTTCTTGGACATGCTGCATCCTGTTTCTCCACATAATTCTGCCAGAGAGTAAAAATCACTCCAAGATTTATCCTCCATTGCTCCTCCATTGCCAAAGAGTAAATACCAGTTGTAGTTTTTCTCTTCGTCCTCTTCTGACAATAAGTCAGAGGGAACATCAGCAGCACTGCTTCAACAAATTCCCACATCAGTGTTACTATGTGACCTGGTTTACATGCACCTATAATCGAAAACGGCATTTGTTCTGATGTTATTTTGGCATGTTATCAGATAGTGACATTGGTTAGAAAAAATAAAGTTAAAACATTGTCAGCAAGAAACCAGTTTTAAACAACAAGCAGAAAGTTGCAGAAAAGTGAGATTTTCAGCTGCTCCCATCCCCAATGGTAACTTTCACATGACTACAGCATATTTAAGGTTATTAATAATTCTAGCAATGTAATATATTGCTGAAATGAAAACCTCTAAATCTGCAGGGTTTATGTCTCATTTGTTTTGTCTTTCTGTCAAGTTTTGTATTTGTTTATTTTGTTGATTGTTTGCCGCTTTAAATATGACACTGAGTTCATTTTCTTTAAGAGCTCACCATATAAATTATTATTACTTGAACTTATGCTTTTCATGTGTTGTAAAAGTACACACTAGACTCAACAAACAGAGTTTTTCTTTTGCCACACAGCAAATGTGCAGTGAGGCAGGACATTTTAACCCTTTCAGACCTGGTGCAGCTTATTCATTTACTTTCCTTTCAGATTGGTTTCACCTTATAGCCTTCATTCAATGCACTTTTTTATGTATTGGTAAATCTATGAGCAAAAGATTTAACCATGTGAATATTTTTAATTTAATACCAACAGTTTCATCAGAGGCTGAGGTAAAAAAAATCTTTTTTTTTAAAATGGAGATTTATATACTTCAAATAACCTTTGATTTTCTCAACAAAGTCCAAAGTTTAGATGGGCCAAAGACGTTTAAAATTCTGAAGACTGAGCACCTGAACTTTAGGTTCCATCGATAGGGGAGCAGGGGACGATAATAGAAAGGGAAGGAGTGAGCGGCAAGGGGAGAATAAAAGAAGAGAGAGGCAGAAGGAGTGGGAGAGAGAAAGGAGACAGATGGGAAGTGCACGGGAGGAAAGGTCCTTACTTTTGGTTGATTGCTGCAAGAGAGGTTATTGCTTTGTGAGGAGAGAAACGCCAGCAGCCTGCACATAAATGTTCACCTGCAAAACAAACAACTTGAGATAGTTTGATGTCCAGAATACAGAGTGTTCATTGTTCATTTTTACATAATAAATGAATAAAAAATGAAGACATGATTGCTACCACTGAAAACATTTGGATCCAGCTTTTATTTTTCTTTTCTGATGTCTAAATAGATAACTAAACAATATGAGCTTCTACAAAAAAACAAAAACAGCATATTATGCTGTTCTGGTCTCTCATTTTGGACAACCACGTCTCCCAACTGAAACTGGTCTGTAACACCCCATTTAGATGGTGTTGCTTCTCAGGGCACACAGCTGCAGAGTGTGGAGAAAGGCCAGCACTAGCCAGTATCCATCTCTCAGGCTTTTGTGTGGTGAAAAAAAATGAAAATATGAAATGTACTTTGCACATCCTATGGGTCACTTAGCGATCCACTTAGCGAACTTGACTTGATCATGGAAATAGGGAAAATTGCAGTTCCTCAACACACCACAGTGGGCTGGTTTCAAAAGTGAGTTAACTGGCACTGTTGCTAAAATGTTTAACATTACAGAAGAAATAAACATTTTTACATCCTGATAGAAAAAAACAGTTTTCATCCATGGCAAGTGTATGGGGGAGACTTTTTATGTACAATTAATGTGAAATTGTATAAAACTAGAAATGATTAGGCCTGTGTTGTTGTTGTTGTTGTTTTTTAGATACAGCATCATTGAGGTTTATGGTGCTGATAGCTGTCATCACTTTAGCTACTTAGCATTTTCTTTGAATTTGAATTCTGAGGGATGAATAAAGTGAACATGATTATTCTTATTTTAACAATATTATGGCCTCTTGTGCTGTTAATTTGAATAACAGATCACCATTACCAAATCTGGGTTTACATGGAAGAGGTTGAAAGTTTAGCAGTGGACAACAGATATGGTGGCCACTGGCTGAAGGCTGCTACCTCAGCTGACCAGCAGACAGCCTTTAGCGTATCGACCACTAGTCTTGGCAGCTGAAACAGCTGGTTCCTCCAGCTGAGCCACTCTCCAGATCAATCTGGGCCCTTTTAGATTGACTAACTTATCTGGACCTCCATTGGAGTGCCACACAGAGCTTCAGCTGGTTGAGTGTCCTGCTAGAGCTTGGTTTGAGTTATGGTTGACCTTGTATCAGTTGCAGTTGTACCCATTTCAAATGTTGTTTTGTAGTTACCAACAGAAATGAGGATGGATGAAGAGGTTTGATCAACAAGAATGTAAGGTAATGTTAGCGCCACAGCATAGCTGAGCTGAACGAAGCTCAAATAGTTGGCTGTGGTGACTAAGGTTGGATGGGCATACTCCAGTCGTTTGCTCCACCCATTTACTCCTGCTTGGACTGACTTGAGTTGGGCTCAGTCATCTCCTGCCAATATGGCAGGATCCAGAGGACTATAATAAGAACTTCAAAAAGTATAATCAGAAAATGTGTCTGCATTGCCTATAATACATCCACAGCTTTGAGAAATGTCTTTAGAAATGCTTCAATGATTCGTAACAGCTGGCCTGCCCACTTAACAGGACTTATGTGTGGCTTTTAATCCTCACATGATGAGTTAAACTGAAAGCTGCACAGCATTTATTATTCATAGTTGTCAATATTAAAATGTCAAATAGCACTCAGATGAACAAAAGTGGAACAGAAGAAAAACACTGATTTTGCATAAGTTTGATATGCCGAGTTAGTAGATTTTTGGTCTGTAATTCTTCTCTTTTTCAGAAGAGAGGCAGCTAAAGATTATTAAAGGTAATCACTACACTAAGTTGCCTCATGAGGCTTTGAGTATGACTCCAACTCATCAAGCCTATTAAATCAATCGTGACTGATGGGGCGTCATAGCCTCACTCTACTGAGAAAAGCAGTTACAGCAGAGCAGAAAAAGAGGGGAGAATGACAGTAGATTTTACCTTCCAATTTTCTTATCTTTTCTGCTTGAGCAATTTTCATTTCATCTCAGTTCTAGCAAAAGTAAAGTTTCAAGTTTCTCTGAATCAAACAAAACCTCCATTATCTGAAAATGTTTTTTTTTTTGTTTTTTTTTCTGGAATTATTCATGCAGGTATTCATCCTTGGCACCATTTGCTGTAAAACAGCTGTGAAACAAGACTTAATGGAAGACAAGTAGTCTGGTCTTAAAAAGGTAGAGAACAGATGCAGAAACAGAATAATAATAATAATGATGAGAACAATAACAACAACAATAATGATAAAAGTAAGACAGTTGTTTTCAAAACATTTAATTACTTATAAGCAGGAGATTTTATCACTAACATTAGCTGCCTATCTGAGACCAAGTAGTCCTTCCTGTCTGCTGCTACACTCAGTCTGGTCAAAGTACACATGGAGTAACACTGCCCGGCAGTACGGCACAGACCAAACCACTTGGTATTATAGTTAATTTCATAACAAAATGATTAGAACAATTTTATCCCTTTATTGCACAGAATAATATACACAAATGATACACAGGAAATGAAATATTCAGATCCATCAAGCTACTCATTCATTCGTTCGTTCGTTCATTCATTCATTCATTCATTCATTCATTCATTCATTCATTCATTCATTCATTCATTCATTCATTCATTCATTCATTCGTTCGTTCATTCATTCGTTCATTCAGTTGTTCCAGTGACTCCAGTCTGTTCATTCTAGTCCATTCCTTTTCACAGAATTGTAAAATTTCTTGAAATATTCATCATAAGCTCGACAAATGACACATAAATAATCAATAATAGATAAATGCTAGTTCAGCCATACATCTACATCTGTCAAGTGTTTACCTCAGCAGAGTGAGGACATGAACAAAATTACTTAATGTGGCTCTGAGAAATTTAAGCAAACGAAATTGGGCGCTGTTGATATGCTTGTGACTAATGCAAAAACATATTTTTGTGTTTATTACTGAGACTCTGTGTACTTTTCTAAAATCAGCTACGTGGACAAGTAATGGGTTCTGCAAAGAGGAGTAACATCAACAGCATCCACAGTTGGAATTAAAGACTCGCTCATCTCAGAGAGAAAGCCTGATTACAGCCCCATTTTAATGACAACCTCATAAAATGGCAAAGTTATTAAATAGTGTGAAACATACGTCATGCCTGCATAAAAAATTCACATATTTGACTTTTACTTATTCCTTTTGTCTATATATCTATATGTTATTTAACATTAATATATCAGCTGGAAATAGAGAAGCCAATCTGAGAGAATAGCAGGATATGTAAACATGTAAACACACGCAGCAGAGCTTAGTGAGTGGAGCATTACTTTAAATGGAACATTATGCTTTCTGTCTTGCCTCTTTTATTAACCCCTGACGTTTTTCATCATTGTAAGAAACATTCTGATTTGTGCTTCGGCTATTGGAAAGTGGGATGAAAAGATGCAGAGACAAACAGAAGCATGTTTGAACGCAATGTGCTTTTATTTGATATGAAATGCATCACTTTGGGAACTGTACATCAGCTGCATGAATTAATTATGCAACTACCACTCCTCTCTCTCTCTCTGTTTCTCTCTCACTCATCTTTTTTAAATCTCCACACCTGAGTTAAATACAGAAAAAAAGGTGGTAATACCTAAGGAGAACTTGCTGTTACATTGTACTATCTATCTATCTATCTATCTATCTATCTATCTATCTATCTATCTATCTATCTATCTATCTATCTATCTATCTA
>JAOWBL010002520.1:0-13564 GCA_028564865.1 Zenarchopterus dispar | reverse complement strand
GTGTGTGTGTGTGTGTGTGTGTGTGTGTGTGTGTGTGTGTGTGTGTGTGTGTGTGTGTGTGTGTGTGTATATATATAATAAGCATTATATATACATAATGAGCATACTACACATGAGGGAGGTGTGAGAGAGAAGACACAGGGGAGTAATAGATGATGGAAAGCACTCCATAATAATCTCTTTCCATTTCCCCTCTCTCATTCACTAAGTTTGTCCTCCTCCTCTTTCTCTCTTCCTCTTTTTCTCTCTCTCCTCCCATCAGCCTCTGAATGGGAGGTGATGCTTCAGATATTAGTGAGCTGTGTCAGAGAGTTAAACTGCCTTTTATTGATCCTCTGTGCTTCGATATTTCCAAGCAGCCGTTATGGTTTTAATGGCCTGTAATGGAGCGGGGCACTTTTTGATGTCCAATTGCTCGGCAAGCTCTTGTTTTTGATGGAGTTTCAAAGGATCCTCTGAATACTGCACGTTTCAGAGCTGCACGTTTCCAACACAAATCTTTGGGTTGATGAGGGACATAGATCTGTGATTCCTAATTGTCTCTAAAGTGGAAAAAGAATCAAAAGGAAATAATTTCAAACAGATTATAATGTTTTTTTGTTGTTGTTGTTTTAGGTTTTGTAAAAGATTACTGTCAACTTGACACCACTGAAAACAGAGTGACTCACTTGCTGTCAAACATGATCTCTCATTCTCATATTAGCATAAAAAATGGTTTCTTGAACAATGCCACTGAAATCTTTCATCTTTATTTTCATTTCACTTTGCAACTCTAGACAGCAACTTTGCAGTTGAAAATGTTTAAGCCCTTTTCATAAATCTTTGCCTGTCATAGCTGAAAGTAGCAAATAATAATAATAACAGCAGACAAAAAGATACAAAACCAACAGTATTTCTTATTTTTGAAGTAAAAATTCTAATATAGCATAAACAAAATGAAAATTCAATAGAATTTAATAAGACTGTCTTTGTTGTTGAGATTTTATTAATACAGAGTTTTGGAGTTATACTGAGCTCAAAACTACTTTAGAGGTACCAGAGATTAAAATCATATAAAAATTACAATAACATAGCCACTTTATGGATGGTTTACTGTTTGTAGTCTGTGCATCCTCAAATGACATCAAACATATTTGAACTATCTGGTTATAATTAAAGAATAAAAGATAAGCTGATTTCTAGCAGTCACAGTTTTAATTACTGTTACTACTCTCACTGACATAGTAACTATTTTAAGGGAATTTCAATTTAATTTCCATTTTCTGTTTTTCTGTTGTTTATGTTTGTTTGGCAATATGATGAAAATTAATTGTGTCCCCACGTTATCAGGTCAATAAGTGTGTGAAGCATTTTTAAATTGGCCTATTTCCTCTTTGATTCTTTTTTCTTTTCTCTTTTTAATCATTTTTCCTTTCCAGGCTCCTGTACCCTGTCTTCTTTTGTTTGTTTGTTTTCTATTTTTTCATTATATACAGTATGCAGCCAAGACACACTATGATATATTTTGTGCCATCAACTTGATTTCCTTTGTAAATATGAAATACCTTCAGACAACTCCAATAATTTTGGTTTTCTATCATCTTAATTTAGTTTTCTTTGCAAGACACTCAACAACACATCCAGTGCAACAACTTGGTTAGAGTTCCTCAAAAATCTCAAAACCATTTTCAGCCAATTTCAAAGACAATCAGATGCAAGTATCATCTCTTTCTTCTCAATTCTTACAGTTAAACAGTCATATTAATACACCATAAGACACCTTGCTTCATTAAAAAAGGTGTCACACTCTGCACAACACTACAGACATTACTCATACCAACTTCAAACAGCTGTTAGCACTGACTGAGGAGTAGCAGCAACAACCGGTTCTAGCACTCTGCAAAATTCTGGTATTTGTTTAAATAATCAGCCAAGAAAGCACCATATTCTCAAGAACAACTTTGGTTTATTGAATTACATGATCTATTTTGCTCTTCCACATCTTCTTATGTGAATTAATGTTTACACAGTCAGAAAGTCATTATAATTGGTAGTTTCAACTTTACTGCTGATGTTGAGGCAGACAGTCTCTGTACTGTACTTAATCCCTTCCATCCATTTTCTACACCCGTTGGTTCCTGTACAGGGTGACGGGGGTCTGCTGGAGCGTATCCCAGCTCATTACAGGCGAGAGGCAGGGATATACCCTGGACAGGTCGCCAGTCCATCACAGGGTGACATATAGAGGCAAACAACCACACAGGTTCACACCTACAGGCAATTTAGAGTTCTCAAGCAAACGTACATGTTTTTGGACTGTGGGAGTAAGCCGGAGTAGCTGGAGGAAACCCACACATACATGGTGAGAAGATACAAACTCCACATAGACTCCTGCAGGGCCAGGAGTCAAACCAAAAACCTTCTTGCTGCCAGGCAACAGTGCTAACCACTAAACCGCTGTGCTGCCCCACTTAATCCCTTATTGAAATCAATTCGCTTTTGCCAAATGGTTACAAAAATCTTAACCACTTTCACACTCTTGACCTTCAAAATGAAAATAGAAGAACAGGTGGTGTTTGCAAAGAAGGGTCTTTGTGTCGGATATTTTATTAAAAATGTTGGGAATTACATTTAGGAGCTGTGCAAAATCCAGTTAGCCGTCTGGTCTGTGAATGTTGTGACCAAATACGAAGGACTATTATGAACAACCTTTCCAGTAACCCTGTGTATAAGTACTGCAGTCGCAGACCCCCATGCTTCACTCCCCCTCAATCTTGCTGCAGGTCCCAGAGCATCTCTGCTTTCAACATCTTTGATAATAATACCCTTTTGTACAATACACTGCTGTGTATAAACAACTGCAGAGTGAAGTGGACAGGAAATGATGTCTCAGGGTTCAAAGATTAAAAGTGTCAACATAGACTTGCACCTTTCTTCTTCATGCTTTAAAATCCCTCCAGATTTACTGACATGTGGTATTGGTATTTTGTATTACTGAGGGAGAAATATAAACATCTCATCCAATAATTCTTTAAGTATCCTTGTTTTTTTTAATAATAAGCAGTATCCATGAAAATAATTTCATGGATACTGCTTCTGTACTAAATCATAATTAAATCACCTACTAATATTATGTGTATGAAATAAGTGAATTGATTCATACACAAACTCATTTTTTTAAATTACCTCATTGCTATCCTCCTTACGAACTCTTTTTTTTATTATTTGTTTGGTTTGTTTTATTGCAGGCCCGAAATGAAGGAGGTGATAAATGTGAACACATTAAATCTTTTAACAGGATACAAAATATCTTGGATTTACTTTGGGAGATTCTAGTTTGAAGAAAAGATTTTTTCCGGGTCCTTTAATGAACACAAATAAGATGTTATTTACATTTGAGCTTGACTTTTAACATTTAGTGTTAGATACATATATACAATTTCAGTTTAACACAACTCAAAACTTTATTTTTATCTACAGGTCAAAAAAGGCTCTGACCTAAATAAATAATATCAATGCTGGAAAAATTCAAAAGAGAAACGATAAAAGCGGGTGGAAAACAAGAATGAGAGGATAAAAAGAGAAAAAAGAACTCTAAGCCTTTTAACAGATCAGCATGTGGAATGAAATCATTATGGGACACATCTAACAGGTTAAAACAATCTGTCTATTTTGTTTTCTATTCTTGCTTAGTTTGGTGCTGGATCCTGGTAGGTCCTTCACCATCATAACGTTTATTTTCACTTGCCTTAACTCAGAAAGCAAGTGGGAAAATAATACTAGTCCAATGCAAGTTAGGAATCCAGCTGGTATTCATTTTGAATTCCTTTTGAATTTGCCTGAAGTCACCTTTGAAGGGATGTATCAGTAGCGAAATGAAAGGAAGAGGAGACATTTCCAATTTGCTGCTTCTGTTTCACTGGTAGGAACCAAAATAGCAAGCGTTTCTGTCAAAGATCGACTTCTTATTAGTGCCTCTGAACTTGAATGTTTACTCAATATGTGTTGAGTTGCAACACTCCGCAACACGTTAACGGGCTCTATTCGACAAATGTTGCTAATTAACTAATGACTGTGTTTCCTGTCAAATTGCATGCATTCAGAAGCTGTGAATCGGTACAACAGTGAGTGTGAACTCTGCTGCTGCGCTGGTGCGTTCATGCCACACAAACTATGAAAAAAAATTAAAAATCAGAAAAATGTAAAGCATATAATTAACAACACCCCTCCATCTTTCCGCACCTTTTTTTTCACTAAAGACCATAAAAAACTGAAATTGTGGCAGACTCGCTGTAGAAACACATAAAGTAGTCTTCTCATCCGTAACTCTCCCCGTTTTTGCCCAAATTCATATTCAGAGAAAAACAGCAGAGTCAGAACTTAATCCCCCAAGTGTCAACTCTGTATTTAGTAAACACGCATAAAGAAAAGATGAATTTGGGTTGGGTTGCTGGGGTTACCAAATCAGCAGGAACCGAAACCTGAACTTTATGTGAAGTGTTGATTACATGATGATCTTTTATGACGCTCACACCATTCTTGCACTTCCACTCTGAGATTTTAGCCCAAAGTTTGGAGGTGATGAAATATTGATATGGTACACATGAGGATTTGACGTAAGTGAGGACGCATACTGCAGTGCTAGGCATCACATGTTTTATTGAAGCATCCACTGTAGCACTCAAGGAGAGAGAGAGAGGGAGAAAGAAAATGGGGAAAAAAGACCTTAAAGAGATGGTGGAGGTTTAGAAGACAAGAAAGCTGCACTGACAAAGCAGGGATGCGACGTCCCATAAATTGCCTGATTTAATGAAGCATCGACAATCAATACAGCAAGTACAGAAGAAAAATGAGCCGTGTGTACAGATAAATATTAGCTCCATGTCCAGGTCTTGACCATAATACCTTGAGAGAGCACATTCACTTTTTCCCCTTTTGTAAATATTGGTATCATTTTTCAGTGTCCTCAAAAGATAAATGAATCAGAGTTTTTGTTTGTTTTTTGTTTTTCCTAAAGTTTTGCAAGTTTCACATTGATGCCAGGGAATATCTGAAACAGTCACACCAAAGATGGAGATGTGTTTTCTAGTGAAAGCAGTGACGTTTTTTTTTTTCCTTTTCACATCTTGCCATGAAGAAAAAAGAAAAGAAATTTGTAAGTAAGACGCAGTGCTCTTGTCCCCTCTTCCAAATTGTGAGGGATAAAAGACTCAGGGAGCATAATTTTTCATTACACACTCGATGTGGCTGAAAATGAACAGTGCCAGCTCTGATAAGCCTTAATGGTGAGGAAGAACAGGCTGTCAACAGGGGACAGTTGGGCTCGGGCTATTTCCTGGGATTATTGAGTCATTTGTAGGAACAGACAGCATTACTAAAAAATATATAATAAAATAAAAAGAAAGTAGATAAAGCCCAACCTTCCTTTGTCAGCAAGGACATAAAAGATTGTTAAATATTTTAATGTTTTTGATTTTTTTTTTTTTTTTTTTGGACATTTAGAGTTTTAAATGAATTTGAGCCTTTTTTAAATCAAACATTCTGCATGCACATGCCAGTAAGAGTGCTGTGGTCAACCAGCCAGCTGCTTCTAGATGTTCAAAGGTCAAAATTAAAACATCAAGAAGACCAAGTTTTTGCAGTGAGTGTCCTGAAATCTGTGGAACAGCCTGCCTCAGACATTGGGTTTACTATTAATTCTATTTTACTTTTTATTAGTACCTATTTATTTATTTTCTTGTTAGTTTTTATGTTTAAACATTATGGTTTTTTATTATGATTTTTATTCGATTGTGAAGCACCCCGGTCAGCTCTGCTGTTTTCAAATAAATATAACTTTTGACCTTTCGAATTGCTTGTGGGAATTGCAGACTATCACGGTGGAGAAAACACACCAGGTTACTTACTCATCTAGTTGTCTGCTAGGAAGTCGGCTTCAGCTCCACCTGCTGCAGACCTGTCACTTCAGCGAGACGTGTCTCACATGCTTAAGTTGAGGTGCTGTCTCAACTGAACTGAGTCCAGTAGCTGGTTAAATGGTATAACTTTTGTAGGAACTTTTCTGATGAAAGAGTTTTCAAGACAATTCAGAGAAAGTTAAATTGTGATGCAAAGAGCAGGAAATCTCTGCATGTCAGATAAAATGTCATAAAATGAAGTTTTGCTTTTGCTTGTTTATATAGAGCATTCCCAGCATTCCCAGACTGAGAAACTTTTCATTGCCCGTTTTCATTATGTGTATACAATTGGAGGACTCTTCACATTTAATTATTTTCTGTAAATGAACAGCAAACTTATTATTGTTGTTGTTGTTAATCTGTTAATCTTTTTCTCAGATAAAAGATTTTTGCATGCCAATATGCTTCATACAAAAATAATGGTAATAACAAAGCCGTTCTATTTATGCTGCATTGTGGGAAAGATCATTGTGGCAGTCTTTTTTTTTTAATTCTTTTCTGTAATATAGCATATCTTTTCTTTAAAAAATGTTCACTGTGTTCAAGTTCTCAGGAGTGGAAATGAAGAAAACACTGGTGCTTTTTTAACACTCCAGTTCATTCAGGCAGTAAAAAGCAAGTAGGAGGTCATCTGAAATGCCAGGAATTTCGCTCCGTTTTAACTGTGGGTATGTGCATTGAAGTGTGTGCACACACCATAAAAAACCAATATGCAAAGTGTTTACTTTAGCTGAGCCTTTAAAAGCTGAATTCATAAGCCACCAGCACTTGTTGAATGCTAATTCTGTGGGTTTATGGCTAATCTTTTTTTCAGGAGTGTTTTTTTTTCCTTACAGATAGTATCTAGTGTGATTTCGTTTAAGTATTTGAATCTTAATTTAACAGAAAATGGAAGTTGGGTTCGGGTTGTGAAAGAAGAGAACAATCATCCAGTTCGTCACCAGTGAAAAGGGAAAAATCCAGCATCTGTGTTGTATAAAAGTGAACCACTGACGGTGGCATGAGTGATAGTGGCCCTGAGTGAAAAATTTTGAAGGGACATGTGCTCTTTCCTCTGGATATCTGCCGTTATTTTAGTAGGACAACGCCAGACCTTGCTCTCCACGATGAGCACAGAAAGTGTGTGCTGCACTGGCCAGTCTGCAGTAAATATCCGTCTCCTTTAGAGGTTGAATAATACATTGTGAAGAGGAGAAGCAGTCGACGCTGACCACGGACTGCTGAGAAGATGCACACAGGTGGATGAGATTAAATAATGCTCGTGGGTAAAGAAAACAAATGTTTTATGTAGTTGAGTTTGTTAAGTAAAGATTAAAAGAAAAAATATATAAATTACAGATTTAAATTACATTTTTTTATTTGCATTTCATTAGCCTCGTAGCATAATTGCTTAAGCCGTTCACATTCAAATATGACTTGGGGAATTAAGCTATGAGGCAAACGATTTGAGAAAACAGCTCTACTTTTCTGCTTTTGCATCTGGAAGATAAAGAAAAGCCTCGTGTAAGGTGTGGGTTCATGCTGGAAAGGTAAAGCGCACAAATGCAGTTTCCGATCTGCAGGAGGTAAATGCTTATGTTGTGTCTGGTCTCAGACTGCCCTTGCACCTTCACATCTGTGGGACCGGTTCTTCACCTGCTGGTGACAACAGCAGTCAGATTTAGCCTGACATCAACCACACACTTCTACAGCACTTTTTTGTGCGTGTGTGCTGCACCATATTTAGCCAGCTTCACAGTGTATTTTGGAACAGGCTGGCCTCATTTTGTTGGTGTCAGTCTGCGTTATGATAGCTAAAAACACCTTACTTTATAAAGTGCTCTGGGGAACAAAATGTACCAGACAGCATGTTCTGCAAAGCAAAAGATTGCTACTGCGCTTCTCTCAAGTAGCACTGCCAAACAAAACAATAAAAAGATATGGGACCGGACATAATCACAGGCATTTGGCACAATCAAACACAAATGCAAAAAAAAAAAAAAAAAAGAAAACAAATTAAAAACTCCTAAACCTCAACTATGACACCTTCTTTCTACAACTGAAAGGAAATTAAGACTTAAAAAATAAAAGACATAAAAAGAAAAAAATAACCTTTTCCCACCACATCCTGACTTTTTCCCCAAGCTTGTGTGACCTGAACAAGACAGTGGGCAAATAGAAACATGTAAAACAGCAGATTCCCTGTAACTGCAAGCGACAGAAATACGACAGATTCCGTGACATTCCGCTTTAAAAACAGCCTCTTGAATCTCTTTCAAGCACAAGCCTCCTTCCTCCCTTATCTATGTCTGATAACCTTTGAGCATTTTCAGCAAATGAAATGTACTATTTGGACGGAGGCATTTGCCTTCTCTGGTTGTTACAGAATTGAATTAAAGATACAGCAAGCTGTAACTCCAGGGGTCAAAATTTAAAGAAAATGCAAGAATTAGAGGTGTTTAATTTCTACAATGAGTCATTCCAAGGCTGTATTGAATTAAAATCAACATATGCTAGTTAGGAAGCAATAAATATCAGTAATTATCTCAACTGACTAGAGTAGACACACTTCGATTTGTTCACGCGATTAAAAAAAGATGCTGTATGTATATCTCCAAATATCAGATGAATAAAAAAAAAAAACTGCACCTTTCATATCTTGACAATCTGTTTCACTTCATACAAAAATGATTTTGTGCCCAGTAAAATCAAAATCAAATTGTAAAGAATTGATTTTCTGTTTATTTAAATGTGGGTTTTAAAACATTTTGACTCTTTTTTTAATGTAAAATGGAGGGGGATTCCACGGATTAGAGCAGTGCTGAATTAGACACTCACCCTGACAAGGTTAATAAGGGATTAAGCCATGAGTTGGAACCCCATTTGAAACCCAGGACCTATCTGAACGCTGCAAAACTGAGGATCAACACTTTCTGGAAACTTAATCAAGCAGCAAAGCTAAGCACAGAGGGGTTTGCACGTCATATGATATGCACACAATGCAGCATAATACAAACAATCGTGAGGAGAAATGCAGTTCAGCCCCCACCTGCACCAGATTCCAGCCCTCCAAAGATTCCGCAATGATGGATGTCACAGACGGGCAGACGCCGCCAAAGATCATCAGGTGTTTGGGACCGTAGCATATGGCATCAAAGAAGGCCCTCAGCCCCTTGGCGTTGTCACACTGCAGACAGAGAAAAGAGGTGGTGCAGGTGTGAGTGGGGAAGAAGGCTGTGAAGAGGATGATGAAGGGACATTTTAATTACCACAGACCATTTCGACAACAACTATGTAAAGGTTTGACCAAGACTGATTGAGGACACAAGAAGAGAAATGAAAATACATTAAAGATAAAATACTCTCTGGTGTCAATGTAGAGTCTTTTGTTTATGTTAAACACTGTGGAATGTGATTACATTTAACTTGCTAAACTGTCTTGCAATTGTGATACAGGCTAACATAATTGATATATAAGTTTTTGTGAGTGCGTGGGTGTGGGCTGAGTATGTGTGATTTGTTGGCGTTTTGAAATCATGTAAAATGATGTAGCTCAGAGGCTGCAGAAGCAATCCCCCATTCTGGGCCAGTGCTGCAGATTATAGCCATTTCACATCACCATAGCAACCCGAGAAACGTGTGAAAGTGAGATAAAAAGAAATGAGAGGGGAGAGGAAAAAACTGTGAAGGCTACTATTGATTGCTGTATGAGCTGGCTTAGTAGTTTTGCTGTGATTCCCTGATTTCCACCGTTTGTAATGATATTCTTATCAACAGCGGAGATTTCTCAGGTCAGTTTTGCATTATAATCTCAATTTAGAGCGTGTTTCCTGTGTGGAGTTGAAACGCAGACTCACTTACTAAACGTCAGGTATTGTGTGTGTGTGTGTGTTTGTGCCTTCTGACACAGCACATCTCATCCGGAGAGTCATTTAACCTTGTTAGGCATCAGCTAAAAACTCAATGAGATTTTTTTTCACTGAGCAGCAACACAGCCTCCCCCACTTAAATTGAAAAACTGAAAAGCGAACAACCCAACGTTTGCCTCCATGTGTTGTGATCTGTCAGCAACTTTATTAAATGTAGTGACATGTGTCACGGCTACAAGATTGACACAAGTTTAAATCTTTGTTGTCTTCTCGTCTTTCATTTTTGAGAGAGAGATGGATGATCATCGTTGACTCCTTCAAATATCTGCTTGGTTGGGTTGAAGTTGAGGGCACGCACAACTCCTACTTCCTTGCAAGTCACTTTCAGGACTTCTAGAGATGGGTTCTTACATTACATCCACCTCTCAACTGTCAGATTTAATCGTGTGCATAAATTCAACTCAGCCTCTTTTTGAGTGAATGCCTGTGGACTTTTCCCAGTTGAAGTAAACATACTGGGAGATCTAAAGTGATGGCTTTCCCCAATGGATACCAGTAGAGAGTAATGCATGTTGCATTTCTAGTCAAAAATAGAACGAAATACAGATATCTCTCAGGTAAAATGAAAAGGGCGAGATGTGATTAGACACAGGGCTTTCCTTATCCACGCAGCAAAATGAAACAGTAGGTTAGTGAAGAAGACATCCTGTTTGCACACACTTATCACAGATTTCTCTCCAGAAGGCCACAACAAGGTGGGCTGGTACAGTGGGACTGAGACTCAGTTGGTTACCTTGCAACAAAAATGAAACAGGGGTAATGTACCCTGTCAGTGGGTGCAGTAGGACTTAGTGATATAATCTCTGGGTCTGTCTGATCTTGCAGGCTAAGTCTTCTCTTTCGCTGTTTGTTCCGGTGAGCAGCCTGTTTTGGACCATAGTTTGGCCTGAAATTTTAGTTTAAGTTAAATTTCAACCCTTGAAAGTCGGGAAGTATAATAACAAGATCTTTAAGATGATGTGGTATTATCAGACATATATGAATGTGAATTATTAATACTGTCTTATTAGGACACCGCCTCATTAAGGAAGAAAAAAATTCATATTCTTCAGTATCTCATCTGAATCTATGAAATCTGACTTTTGTAGGCATCAGTCACTGAAGATATGAGCAACAAAAAATGTAAATATTGAACATTTATTAAACATCTTGAGCAGGAATAATAAATAGTGGTATTAATAAGAGTATATGGGAAGTAGGGAAATATAGCTGTAGCAAAAATAAGGAGAATGAATGAGAAACTGGATCTTGAAAAAGATTTTTAAAATCAGGCACAAAACATAAAGGAACAGAATAAAAAGGAGTTCAATTGTGGTGGTTTACAAATATTGATATCTACATAAATGTCCTAATCAGTTTATCCAACACAATGAAAAAAGGAGCTGTGTGTGCCGGCTGTCTCCTACTGAAATAGAGCCAGGCTGGATTGTGGAGCAGGTTCAGACAGCGGCGCTGGATGGAGGCAGCGCTCCTGCAGTCCAGCGTCACCTTATGATGGCTCTGCTGCCTACACGTCTGTCCTGCCAGGAGGTGGATCTCACGAGCAACATGTGTACCTGCTGGGAATGCTTAGAGGGCAGGCTACAGCCCCGAAGTGGGATGATGGAGAAGTCAACCAGGTGGCGGTGAAATGGAAAAATAAAAAAAGAAGAAAAACTGGTTGTGAAGTTTGGAAGAATTATTTTCTTCCAGATACAGGCCTCATGACAGAAATCACAGCTTCTTGCTTCTGAGTGATGTGGGGTTTTGTAACATCTATCCAATTATTCTCTATACCTGTTTAATCCTGTACAGACTCACGGGGGTCTGCTGGAGCCTATCCCAGCGCATTACAGGCGAAAAGGCAGGGGTACACCCTGAACAGGTCTCCAGTCCATCACAGGGCACTTTTGAACATAAAAAAGAAAAGAAAGCTGAAGGACACAAAATGAACTATTAATTGTAGAAAATTAACATGAGGAGATTGTTTGCATCCAGATACTTTAATACTTCATATTATCTCAGAGGGTTAGTGGTTCTAAAGCAATGCAGAGATTAATATTTGTCCAAAAGTTAAAGCGGAAACTACTTGTCAAATTTTAAGTAATACCATGTGAACAAAAGCTAAACAAAAAAGGTACTGGTCCAAAATGTGACAAATTGAAAATAAAACAAATTAACTACAGTCAGATGATGAAACCTTGGTTTACTCTAATTGCCCCTGTCTCTTGAGTACTTCTAAGCTCTGGAGCTTCTCATCAGTCAGCTGAGGATGGCTGTATGAAGTAGAGAGCATTGCCACAATGAAGCATAAGTGATAAAAAAAAAAAAGTGATGTTCTGCAGACAATAAAACTATCTGCAACAACAATAGATGGCCCACATGTGCATGCATCTTTGTGTGAACACAGGAAGGAAATTTTAATTTAATGTTTATGTATTTTTTTCAAGCTTAAACCTTGACACCTTCTTAAAGTAAAAACAGCCCTACACC
Organism: Zenarchopterus dispar; assembly: GCA_028564865.1. NCBI lineage: Eukaryota > Metazoa > Chordata > Actinopteri > Beloniformes > Zenarchopteridae > Zenarchopterus > Zenarchopterus dispar. The sequence goes on along the minus strand of JAOWBL010002520.1, from coordinate 1,248 downwards.
TAATTATTGCTGCTTTTAAGGCAGCCATATGGGCAGGTTTTTTTTTGTTTGTTTTTCTTTAATACCCCAAAAATGCTGTGGTTCTGTGGTACACTCTTTCCTGGGTTGTGCTGGTTTCACATGTCAAACAGAGATTTTTAAAATGAATGTAGAAAAGCTCATCCGTAGGCGCAGACCATCTTGACACTGGATACTGCTTCTACGTTTTAAACATTTACCACTGTTAAAAAGAAAAAAAATCAAGTTTGTTGTGAGTTGTGTAGTCAACTTGTGTGGGAGTGACTTTTTGGATGGAGTGCTGGTATGAAGCACTTCCTCGCACCCTGCACCTCCACCAAACAATAAAAGAAAACATTTGACTTATGCCTTACAACTTCTATTCCATTCTGCTCTATCTCACTTATTTCAAAATTGAAAAGAAAACGTAGAAATCAGTAATATGCAACCATCAGTTCCAAAATCTCAAATCCTAGAATTCATTTGTGATTATCAGAATAATCCCTTAATTATAAAGTGATAAGTATCTCACTCATGCATTCGGTTCCCGAGCTTTTCATTTTGTTCCCCTCACCTTCATTCATTCTCCAGTAACTTGACAGGCACACATGCACACAATCTGTTGTGACTGCTCATAAAGCCTTGACCAGTGTGTTGTCATGCCAACAGTGTGACTATTCACACTTTGAGCTCTAGATGAGGGAGGATGCCGCAGCAGGACCGTTGCAACCAAGGCTATATTTAGCCTCTCATTAGATAGCATGACCACTTCAGCATTAATCAATACTTATTCTGCTACAGAGACGCTGTAAAGGTTTGATAGACAAAGTGGGGAAGAGGGAAGAGAAGCAATGGAGTGTTATATTACACAAAGAGTACTACACACGGAGTAGAGAAAATTAGATGTAGACAAGAGGGTGAGAGTGAGGGAATCACGCAGTAGGAGAGAAGATGAGAAAGACGGGAGTATCGACATAATAGTCTCGTATCAACTCCACAGTCGGTGTGATGCCAGAATCATAAACCTGCCATCCATTATAACCTCACCAAATCTCACGACCGTGAGCCTGATTCACTGGATCTGAATCTTATCAGCTGAACCACTGATCTGCTTCAAATCCACCAAATACAGAAACTACAAAATTAATGAAACACATTGCAATTTCGTGGTCACATAACAGGAAACTTCCCCTACACTTCTGCATTTGCACAGTATTTGTATTTTATTAGATATGCCCTAAAAACAAGTAC
>JAOWBL010002519.1:0-13565 GCA_028564865.1 Zenarchopterus dispar | reverse complement strand
TATGTATGTATGTATGTATGTATGTATGTATGTATGTATGTATGTATGTATGTATGTATGTATGTATGTATGTAAATGTGTATATTATTTAAAAAAAAAACAATTACATAATATACACACCCAAGGATGCTATTAAAGTCCAAATGTATATAATGGTGACATCTGTGGTTAAAAACTCTATTTCTTTATTCACATTTGATTTGATCATGTAAAGCTCTTCCCAAATGAGCCCATTTTTTTTCAAGCTTCCTGTTTAAAAAAATGTTAGACCCAATTCAAAATAAGTACACCTCAGCATTATAAGGTGTATTTAAATAGATTTGTTTTTAAAATGAATGTACCACAAGTGATATTATAGCATGAAGATTGAATGAAGCAAAAGTCATTTTTTAGTGTCTGTCTCTTTTGATTTATGTTTGTGACAACCTAAATGCTCTTTAGAAGTGGTACGTTTTCTGGAAATGGGACATTTGCCCCACTTACCTGTGCCACTGGAGCTTTTCAAAGATCAATGCATATAGATTGTTTTATTTTATAAATAATTACTAAATGTATTAATAACTTTCTAATACAGTTTTTGTGTTGTTTAGATTGTTTGACCTACTCTGGATGTGTGTGATACACTCCCACTGTGGAGCTTTTGCTTAGCTGTGGGTACAAGGTCAGCTTGACATGACCGAGACCTCTGTGGAATTGTCACAGTCGATAGAATCAATAGGCAGCTTACAAATCCACAATGCTTAAGAAATGATCCAACCAGAACAAAGAAGGGAATATATTTACAAGGTGCAGGCCTGGTGTTACAGGATTAGAGTTAGGGTTAGGGTTAGGATGCACTTCTACCAGTAAAAGGAGAAAAAAGATCAAATAAGATTTTGATTTGTCGCAGAAACATAAAATTAAAAGAAATATCAGAGCTTCCTGCAGGACTATGATTTAAGATAGTGAAACATTTAAAAAAAGAAAAAGGACTGAAACCTAAACCTGGGATGCAGAAAATTGGTCTTCCTTGACTTAATGCTGAGCTCTTTCCTATTTGTATGGATTATATCTTGCTTTAATTTAAAATAGTTGAAATGACCTCTGCATGACCTCCACATGGTACCAGGGCACACACGGGGAAGGGGTCAACGTTTTAAGTATCATCTCCTGTTGCAGCCCTTTTATGATGAAGTATCACAAAGTGACCACATATTTGCATTTGAAATTTTGATGATACTTATATTTTGAAAATACATTTATATTTATAGAAAAAAATATAGACATATGAATCTTCTCTTTGAGGATTCAGCAGGTATAGAAAATAGATGGATGAATCTTCTCTTTGGTAACAAATTCCTCTTGTAACTATCTGCTTTTTTCTTACTTGTCCACATGCTGTTCTTCTTCTTACAGTTATTATTACCATCTTTGTTCTTTCAGAAGTCTCTAGAGGTCCTCTGTGCAATGACAGCTCTGACAGGGTTTAGTGTGCTGCAAGTTGTTGACCTGGTGAAAGACCCAAAAATATTTTCTGACACATTTCACCCCAATGATCTTCATAAACCTTTGATTTCATTTTGTCATAAACAGTGGTACTATCAGAAGCAGCAAAGCATTTGCATAATCTAAGAGAACTGTTACCATGGTCACGGGAAGCCAATAGTTTTTATGTAAATTCTTGCTAAATGAATTGTGCATCATTAAAATGACCAAAGAAAAGGGAAAAGCACTACATTACCAGTAGGACTTTGTTCAACTGCACAAAATAATTATCACAGAAAAAGCGATTTATAAAAGTTTGTGCAAACTTTTCTCCTCTCTGCTTCTCCCATTGGACTAAACGGCTGCAAATCCTTCACAATAAACTGCGACATTCTGCTTGTTTTACTGCTCAGTTTTCTGCTGAGAAGGAATAACATTTAAAATAGGTGTCTGACTCCTGCCTTGCACCGAGCAAGCTGTGACTGCTAACTCAGGGCCTTAAAGTTCATTTACAACATAAATTAATAATATTAATTAAAGTGCTTGTTTTGATGCCGCCTGTGTCTGAAGTTAATGATTTCAGTCCTTTTTGTATGATGAGAAGTGCGCTACCTTGACATGATGAGGTCAAGATGGTTTTCTTTTTACTTTGGCGGCCGCTGTGTGGAAGTCATGGAACAGATGACACACTTGGGATACATGTTATATACGATAATGACAATGTGAATTGCCCTTAAGTGCGGCGTTTACATGTATTAGTTTCAATGACAATTAATGATTACATGTAAACCACAGTAAAGAAATTTCTAATTTCAGTATAAACTTGAGATTTCTTGATACAGTACCGAAATTTCTGCCTCTGTGTACCAAATTAACCTTTAATACGCAGAGGCAGAGCTCAGTGTATCAAATGTTAATTTTAAGTATCACAATCTTACACTGCATAAATAAAAGTAATCAATTTTACTCTGAGTCTTTAGGTACAAAAAATAAAAATGAATAGAGGAAAAGAACTAACAGAAGTTTAGAATTGCGCAACTAAGTGAGATCAAGTATGTTTTCAGTCCGTCAGAATCCACTGGTGCTTTATACTTAGCATTTTTGTCCAAATGTGTCTCTAAAGGTGTGTTTGGTTTTGTAAGGAAAAGCTGGCTGAATGCAGTTTGTTTTCCAGGCTGACAACAGTGCAAATGTACTTGTTTTCCTTTTTTTGTTTGTTTGTTTGTTTTTTTAGCACTTCAACTGTTTTATGAACAGACGAAAGCTGAAAATCGATGCTTTTCCAACCCTAAAACCTCTTGAGTCTGTGGAAAAGTGGCAATTCTTTATCATGTTGGGAGCCAGCAACTTATTGCATTTTAGTGGAAATAATGTGGCTACAGAGACCATAAATGCTAGTTTTACTATTTTATTTTCTGCCTGATGCTTGCAAGAAAACAACAAACCAAACTAAATTCACTTCAATGCATCCCACACACAAAAAACAATCAATCTCTCTGACTATGATACCATGAAAATCTCAAGTGCTGGCAACTTTGGAGTCAAAAGTAGTTCAGGAACAGCATCACTGACTTTTCTATTTCTTGGCTGCAGACAATGTTTTTCTTTTTCTAATTCAAACAGCATTTTACCACAGATCTCACATTTAAAGCTGTGAACATGGTTATATACAGACAAAAACCCCATATGCACACTTAGAGTGAGTAAAAGCCAACATAATCTGTAGTGGTACAAATTAACAGATGCGAAGAATAGCATTCAGCAAACAGAAATATCCTGCTGTAATCCATCTTGTAAAATTTGAGAAAGATTTGAGGTGCTGGGGTCAATTACAAAAACTGCTGAGAACTTAGTGATAATAACATGTAGACAGGTTACCAGGTCATTCATAAATAATTACAGGCTTTTGGAGATACTCTGAGTGTAAAACTGTTCCAGTGGAACCAGATGGCTGAAAGTGAGCTTTACGATGTCTAGATCGGCTCTGATCCATCTCAGTGAAAAACTGCATCCACACATACTAACAACATCTACTGCGACAATATGCAAGTACACCCTACACACTGCAATGCACCAACATCTTTGAACACACATGGGCTTAATTCAAATAATTATCTTACTTTTAAAGGTCACTGGCATCATCAGATCTTTATTTAGGTCTTTAAAACAAAGAGGTTAAATGCATATGCAGTTACTGCTTCAGATGTTTTTTGTGCTATTATTGTCTTCTTTACTGGTTTTATTTGTTGTTTTGTACCCTCTTTTATTATGTTTTTAGAGTGTTTTATAGTTTTAGTTCTTTTTTAAAAAATTATGTTTTGTGTTCAGCGCTTTGTTTCAGCTGTTGCTGTGTTAAAGTGATCCACAAATAAAGTTGAGTTGAGAGGGGGTTTTTTTAAACTTTTTTTAAAGAAACATTTTCCTATTGTGTGCATTTAATCCCCAAACATATTGATGTAAATTACAGTTTATAATCAAAAGAGAGGAAAAATATGTTAGAGGCAAGTGAAAAATAAAAACGAAGCAAAAAAATAGAAAGTGAAGGAACTATTATGGAAGTTGCATGCCATGCAGGAACCCCCCACCCCCTCTCCCATCTCAGGCCAGCCACCACTCCCTCCATCTCCACCGTGATTGTTCTCCCTCTCTGCTGAAGCTCCTCAGATGTCACTCCTGTGCATTTTCCCTTTTCCAAACCTCCTGTCACCACTCCGTCTTTCTCGGCGCCACAGCCAGCTGAACCGTCGTGCGCAGCCTGTTTGTGTCTGCGCAGCGGCGCGCGCCCAGCTCTGAGCTGAGGTTTCAGCTCCCAAAAACAAAGGAGAGGCTGAGAAAGGGAAGAGTGACAGCCATAGAAAAAAGACTGCTTTTTTCTTAAGAGTTAAAGAAAGAACACATAAAAAAAGAGGAAAAGGGGGAGTTTGAGATTGTATTCTATAAAGCAAACTGTAGACACACAGGTATAAATAGATATTCCCCATAACATATTGGCTGCTTGGCACTTTTTTGGCATCTTCTCCTTTGTCTCCCTTTCCTTTATATTTAGCCTTTTATTTCTACAATAATTTCTCTGGGGACTCTTGTGAGCTTTCTGCTCTACAACCCCAAACAACTGGAAGGCCAGACATTAATAATTTGCCCAGGGACTGAATAATGATACTGTATACACACACATACACACACTCACACCACAAAGATGAATGAAGGCCCAGGTGGGTCTCTCATTAGTAAGCAAGGGTTCCTTGTGTCCAAAAGTAAACCAGGGTGTGTATGTGTGCAGAGAAAAAAAGAATAGAGGTATGGTGATAGATGGTTTGGGAGTCTAAAAGTCCAGTGTTTCCTCTGCATAGGCTTCCACTCAGCCATTTAATTTTATTAACTTAAAAAAAAGTTCTATTGATTATTTAATGCTGCAGCAACATCATTGACAAACAAATGAGCCTGTGATATTTATCTTTAGCTCTGATCTACTCCGAAACAATTTACGGCATTGCAGCTGATGACATGAATACACAGGTTGGAAATCAATAGATTGATGAGTCGTGGGGATCAGTGTGCTAAACTCATGCAACGTCAGGGGTTTATTTTCTCAAGGCCAAGGAGTGTCAATGATTACGAACATAAACACTGGCTAATTGACTCAGATCGATCTGACACACATGAGGCCCTAGAACATCTCCAACAGACACCCATTTTGGAAAAATGTCAGTTTCTCTGTTGCGATTCTTCGTCCTTGTGTCCACATTGTCATCCTGTCATCCTTTTTGTTTCTTTTCAGTTTCAACAACAAGGAAGCATCTACAGCCGCCTACAGGAAACGCTCTCCATTACTGTTATTTCACTGCCCTTTTTCATGTGAGCGCACTTCTTATTAAAAATCTCTGAACTTATCAGAAAGCCGATGGTGTTGTAATTGTCAAGTTTTGCTTCTTTTTTTTCTTCAAGCAATCAATCAAATGGTTGGAAATCATCACCCCTGTAACCATGGGAATGGAAGATAAACTAGATATTGCCCTGTGTGCTGACCCCAAACTGTTTGAAATGTCAGACAGAAGCGATCACAACAAAGATAAAAGAAGAGCATTTACTAGAGTGGACTGCCTGGACATTAAAGGAAGACAGTTTTTAGCTTTTTATTTTTCTTTTAAGAACTGAGACAATATCTTTAACTTTTATTTAAAACGTGTGTAAATGTGGAGTCTGACATGAGCCTCAGGTGTCATGTGTTGGTGACATATGACAGGAAAATGTTTCATAAAGATGGTTAAACATTACATTACATTACAGCCTCTAAAGCAAAAGTGTAATTCAGCAATTAATGAGGAAATGTTTTGTCAATGTATTGTTGTCACACATGATGCTGAAAACATTTGTTATATTTAAATAGAGATTTGAGTCAGATTTACTAAGCTGAGCAAATCAGCGTGTGCTTGCAGAGTATAAACAGCTCTCATGGGAGAGTCAAGCTCTGCAGACCAAGAGTTTAGAACAAGTAGACCTGATTATAATCAGAAACCTGCAATAATAAAGGTTCAGCTTGTTCTTGCTGCAGCACAACAGGCCAAAAGAGTATGAACATGATTACCTGCTCAGATAAAATATTTAAGATGAACTCCATGACTCAAATGGAAAAAAAAAAAAAAATGTTTTATTTGCTCGACTTTAATCATCTCCTCAGTGAGTGTCATAACAATTCACCTTTCAGATTAACTACATTTAAACTTTTCATAGTTGACAATCAGACAGTCACAAAAGCCTAACATCAGTCACACATCATTGAGAAGGAAAACAGTTTGGAGTTAGCGAACAGCCAGCTATCACTGTAGTCTGCTGTCCACCCCGGGGACATCCGTGAACAGCCGTTATACCAGAAGACGAAGCTGTGGTTTTACAAACTTAGGTTGTGTCATGCCCTCCTGACCACGAATTCCTCTTCACTAATGACCCTCCAGATCCACGAGCTATAGTATACCCAACAAAATAAACAAGCAGAAATAAAAAGAAAACATAAACCGTAATGAAATGTTTGGGTGCTGCAGGTGATAGAAAAATCTTTGTGGTTGGAGGTTCCACATAATGTCCACATAAAAAGACAACAATGCAATCTGGCGGTTCTGGTGGATCTCATGTTCTCATGTCTTTGAGTAATAAGAATTTACAATAAATTACTTTTTTTTTAAGAAGGAATGAAACACTAAATGATGACGATAATGATGGAAGTTACATACTAAATCCCAGGTTGCTGATATTTTATGAGGTTTACCAGCTCAGAGTTTCTGCCTCTTATCCACTACCCTCCTCATCCTCACTTTTCCACCTTTGATGGTGTCTGATTTTATGCCCTCTTCATCTCCTCTGCATCTCCTCTGCGCCTTCTGTTCTCTTCTCCTTGCTCCATTCCTGATCATAAAGAAAGTTTCAATTGAAACCAGAATCTGTGATGAATTTATGATGGATTCTGCTCTGAAAACTCAGCTTCTGCCGCTAGTTCAGGTTTGCACGCTGCATTTCAAAATATGTCATCATTTTTTTTAGGTTATTATTTCATTGTCTTCTGTTTCAAGTTCTACAGATAATTTAGGTTAGTTTAATTTTAATTCTACAAATATTTGAGTGAACCTTTGGCTCACACAGCTATAATCACTTGTTTTGTTCCATTTCGGGGTCAATAGCCCTGAGTAGCCGGACAAAGACCCCTCTTTTCCCGAACCTGATCTCATCGATGAAACAGCGCTGTTCTGCTACCACGGTAACAGGAGGTGACTTCTCCTTCAGCTCCTCCAGTCTCACCTGCACCTCCTCACCTGAGACAAAACTCACTCTCACAGCCAACCGAGCCAGGACTTGAACAATCTCTCCATCGTGGCTCATAATTCACACACCTGTCTGTCACTAACGGTCCGTGTTGTAAGATAGAGTGAAGGAGATGCTGCAGTATGAAATACAGAAAAAGTGCAACACAGTCGGTTTATTTGAACCAGCATGTCATATTATTTAAGCTTTGTTGGAACAGATCTACTCTTTTTTTCTCCATATTTGAGATCTGGCATTAAGATGTAATTCTGGCATTAATGATGATAAATTTGAGGGGGTGGGGGTTTTCCCTATAAATACATTTTAACATCTGCAACAGCATGGTCACATTTTTCTCCCCATGTTCTCAGTAGGAGACACGTCAGGACTGCAGGCAGTCCAGTCCAGCACTCGTGCCCTCTTTCTTGGTCATGTACATGTTAACGTGCATCAACTTGTCATGAAGGCATCAGAATATCTGAATACACACTTGTGGAATTTTTTTTTTTTTTTCATACCTAAAGCACTTCGAATTGTTTTGTACATGAAATGTGCTATACAAAAAAAAAAAAGAAAAAGAAAAACCCATGATGGTGACTGATATTAATATTTTCTTGCTCAACATTTTGAATCAATCAGTGAAATCAACTGATTCTCAGTGAGACTTGTGCACCTGCAGACAGGTACTTTGGTTCACTCCTCATTATCAAACTGCTCCATCTGTTTCAGGTTTAAAAGGGTTTCTTCACCAGATGTCATGTTTCAGATCTCCACAGATGTTCAACAGGATTTAGATCACGACTCATAAAAGGACACTTCAGAACAGTCCTGTGTTTTGGTCTTAGCGTTTCTTGGGTGCTTTTAGTTGTGTTTGTGTCATTATTCTGTCGGCGGACCCATGACCTGTGACTGAGAGCAGCACATTTCACTCCAGAACACCTTGATAATCTGGTGATTTTCCTGTAACTCCACAGATTCAAGACACTCTGTACCAGTACCAATTTTCAGTTTTTTCTAGATGTACCAACTAATTTGGTCAGGTTAGTGATGAGGTTTTTTTTTTTTTCAAACAATTATGTTGAACACAATTCATAACCAATATCTGACTTTTATTCGTCAGTCACACAGTAAATTATTATTTTAGTCAGCTTCAGCTCAATTTAGTGGCCATTGTGGGGTTTTCTTTCTTTGATGAAAGGGCACCAATAACACGTATACAGACTAGCAAATCCAAATACAACTACTACATGAGCAGGCTTTTAGACCCGTTCCAAAAAGAAATAAACACACACCACATCCACCTACACAAGGTTCATTCTTTTGCACTGTAAATTTTTAAATTGTAAATGAAACTTCATAGTTGTGCTTTACAAAGATTTCATAGTAATCCCCAGGTGGTAGTTACTGATTGTAGGGCTCCAGCTCAGGCTCGTTTTTTTTTTTTGTTTTCTTTTTTGCAGTGAATTTGATTCCAATTCATTAAATTGTGTATTATACACGACTGGAGGAGAAATGTTTAAATCCCTCCCAATCCTTCTTTAGAAAACATTTTTCTAATATTTTCACCCACATTTGTTTACAAAGGATGTCAACATCTGCATATCCATCTTTGATTCTTAAATATTCAAGTTTTCATGAATGCTGCTTTTGTGCCAAATCATCATCACAATTGCCTGTGGACATCGCCTGTTTGACATATCTTTTTTACCTTTAACCTGCATAACTAAATTACTACTGGATCATCTATTTTTAGTTTGCCAGTATAAAATAGGAAAATGAATGTCTATCAGATGAGATGAAGCTGATTTGGAAAAAAGTGAATTACTGTCTGCAACAAAATAAAAGTCTAAATAAATGCAAGAATCATGTTTTATTTTTATTTTACCATTTTTTTCCTTCATTTTGCTCTTTTCATATTTTTTTGATTTGGAGGAATATTTTAGCTGTTTTTGTAAGCACAAATAAAACTTAACTCTCCAAATACTATAAACACACAAGTCTCATTAATAATAATAATAATAATAATAATAATAATAATAATATTGAACAGGATTCAAGATGTGTTCATGTTTATCAGCTGACTAAGATTAATAATAAGCTGATATGTAACTGGGCAATGTATGGAGTTTATTTTTAAAAAATGAAGAAAAATAAGTAGAAAATAATCAATTCTTTAATAAAAAATACAATTATAAATTCGGCAGCATGAATTTCATTTCCATCAACACTAGGGGGAGAAAATGATGAAAACCAGCTTTACAGTTGGTATTTACAAATAAAAATAAAATTGAGGAGACAAAAATATAGCAATAAAATAGAGGGAAAGATGGTAGGTGGAAATACAAACAATGTTTCTGCAGAATGTAAACTAACACAGAACATTACAACAGGAGAATGTTGCTTTGGGTTGATCAGAACACCACAAGGTTCACTTCAGTCCAAACACAAGTACAGCAGCTTGGTATGAAGACAAAGAGCACATGAAAGGGCGCAAACTCGCATCCACTTGTTTCCCCACATAACTTCAGGGTGGGGAGGTGGGGGGTGGGTGCAGAGCCGGCCCAAAACCAGTGCTTAAAGACAGCTTATCTTACTCTGTGGAGGAAAACTGTTACACACTGAAAACAGAGATGAATTTTGTACTTTGGTGACAGATGGACAGGCTGTGCATTTTACAGCAGCTGCACTGTTCAGGGGAGGCGGGGGGCTCACACTGGAAAATGTCTTCCATAATCACTCCTGTACTTCCCTGACAAATATTTTTCTCTTCAGCCTCTTTGGTTGCCTGGTATGTTCTTGTTCCCTCTGCTTCTTCAGAGGCAAGTTCAGGAACTTTTCAGAGCTCACTTTTTGTTTCATTAACATGTTAAGTTAGTTGTACAGTCAGGCCAGAAATGCAACTATACTCACACTTCCAGCTGACATAAATCTGACAAAATATTAGGTGGCAACCAGTAAAGCATGTGGAAGACTTTTTATTTCCTTTTCAGTAAAGTCTGAACTTCCCTAATGTGTTTGGAATAAAATAATCAATTCAATCTGACTTGTGTTACTGTGGAAATACAGATTGCTTGTAAAGCTGCTGAACAAAACATCACAGTTGTGGGTTTCAGTGATGATTATGGGGAAAATTTCACCACTCTGATGTTATTAGCTGCCAAAGTAGTCGGAGAGCGTGCAGAAAACAGCGCTAGCAGGGGTTTTCGGCTGATGCACAACAGTTCTATGACGGGAAAGTGCTTTGAGGGACGAAACAAGGAAAGAGGGTGTCTGGGGAGTCTTTTCCACAGACTGGGTGCCTTTGTTTATTAGTTTTTCTTTTTTTTTTTTCTTGGCTATTCTTGTGACAACAGTCACAATTCCGTGACACAGCGGACACACGAGCGTTGTCTTCCCTCTGAGGAATATGTTCAAAATATATTAAAATCAGAATTAATACAACAGCCACAAACACAAACATGTACATGCCTGTTTCTCTTTACAAAGAGCACATCATTCATATCCTTTGAATTATGTGTTGTGAATCTTCAAACAAAATCTTGTATTTTCTACAGGACTCAAATTTTTTATATACTTTAGCACATAGAAAGTAGCACTTCTTCATGACCAAAAAAACCATCAAGTCTTTGTTTTCTATTGAAACAGGCTTTTAGCAGCAGATAACCTTCAGATGCTTCTTAAAATGGGGAAAATTATTTCCATAATACTGGAGCCTTAAAAACCAATTAAATGTATTGTGTTGTGTTTGAACGTATCAGGTTCTGTAAAATCTCCTGTAAGTGATGATAAAGCTGCCTGTAAGGTTGACCTTTAGTCTTGTGGATGTATTGCACTGTATTTAAGTGCAGTGCTGCCTTTCAAGACAGTTTATTCACTTTGTATTTTTGAGTAGCCTCTGTATGTTTTTGTTCAATACGTTGACATCTTGGCGGAGTGATTTTTCAAAAAAAAAAAAAAAAAAATTCTAAGAAAGTGCTCATGTGTACATTGTGCTAGTCATTTTTACTTCTTCACAATCACTGTGCTACGAGCTTCTTAATGTCCTTTCAAAAGAAAAGCTCCATTTCTCTCTCTACAGTCAGTCGTCAGCGTTTTCGCGGCAGTGAGGATCTGACGTGTTGCACCAAGAATCTTTGACGCTGTGAAGTCCTGAGCACACGGAGCAGTGAGTGTGAGCTCTGGCTGGTGGTTTGCAGTTTCCTTGCAGGTGAAACAATTAAAAAAAACAAACAAACAAAAAAACAACCAACAACTGAAACTGGGACTAAGTTTACCAATACGTGTTATTCCATTTTCAAATCAAAGCCGCCTGATTGGAGGCGAGCATGAAGTGTCAAACGTGAGGAGAGTCACCATCTGATGATACTTTACAAACGACGACGTTCCAGTTGGGGCTCAGCAGCTCGAGATTTCCGTCACCGTCTGCAAATGTATAGAAACTTTAGATTAGAGTTTTCTCTTCTATTTTTCTCAACCTAAATTCTAGCAACTTACAAATTCTCATTTTCAAATAGACCTCCAAGGTATTTCCATTTTTAGATTTTTTTTTTTTTTGGTGGCAAGTGTATGAAATTCATTAATAAAACAACACACAAAAAAATGAGCCTTAGGTGGAAAATGTGAACAGATATTTTGGGTGCTGTCCAGATTTACGGTCACTTCTATCAACTAAAGACAACTAAACACTGAGCAAGTGTTTGTAATGTAAAAACCCTCTTCATTGACCTCCCCCCACCTGTTAGGGCTGTAACGGATGAACATGGTCATGACAGAGTTTTGCAGTCTCTTAAAACATTAACTAAAAAATAAATAAATAAAATTATGAGCAACTTAAAAAGTGCAATATAAAGGAATGATGCCTGCTTTTTTTTACTGTTTGTCCTAAAAGCTTTACTTAAATTAAAATTAAAATCCCTGCATGTAAAATCTACCATTAAAAAAATTTCTCAGGCTTTTCTCCCATCAGTGGAACAGTCTGATGTTATTTTCTATGTGTCTTCACACTCTACATATCGTCATATACATATGGCTTCCTTGTCCGGAAATGTTGATATATTACTCTGATCACTTTGTCCACCACCCTTAAATAAAGCACAAGTTGAATATATAATGGGATTTCTGTCTCTATGATGAACCAGTGACATACTCCTGCTGCATCTGGTAGACCCCGGCCATTACCTCTACACCCACATCACCAAAAATGTGACTATGTGTTGGTTTGGTGCAGATTGATGACAGGGAAGCGAATTTGTTCTCATACCAACGACTTAAAAGATGGAGGAGGATTTTGAAGTTCTTGCTGCTCCACATGTTTGTCACTACTGATCCAAATACACACAACCCAGCTGCTTTAGTCCGTTATAGTCATAAAAATCAATTGTGTGATTCATGTGGACCATAGATCATCTGTGACCAGACACGACCATTAGAACCACTTAAGTCTTTAAAGCCTGGCCAATCTGAACGAATCTATAAGTGACTCCAACAGTACTTGTTCACAGCTGTATGTGTGTTTCTACGTCAGTTCGTAAAAAAACCCTGCAGCATCTGAAGACATCATGACCCCTGTGATGAACAGGCAGCCTTTGATTTCAGAGGTGCCACGTAATTCCCTTCACACACAAAGCTACTTTCCTCACCGAGGAGTTGGCAACACTGTCGGACATAAATTCAGGGCAAAACTGTTCTCAGCATTTCAGAAATATTTTAAATGCAGTGTGAATGCAGTGGTACAGCAGCTCCAACTGTTCCCAATTTGGGATTTTTTTTTCCTTTTTTGTTTATTGCTGACATATCAGATCAGGACTCTATATTGGCCAATACTCAAACTCAAGTGACTTAAACTCGAAAGCAAAAAAGTATGATGAGGAAATCTGTGATGACAACAGATTGAACTTTGATGTAACCATTTATTACATACACACACTTTTTCCTGATTAATTTCTATCATGACTGTGTAAGTTAAATATAAACTCAACCTATCGATGCAGGCTGTGAACTGTGCAGATCAGGGTATAACTCATCCTATATTTTTGAGCCCTTCGCATGTATGACAAGGTGGTTTCACGGCAATCAGACCATTGATGATAGAGTTTATGAACCACCACATTGTCCAGTTTATATAACATAAATCTAGCCCTTTCAAAATGTGCACTGCTGCAGTATTTATTTATTTTGCAAGTATCAAAGTAAAGCATTATAAATACTGAAATTCTATAAGATATATATATGTATATATATATATATACATATATATATATATACACACATATATAATATAGTGGCAGTTATGACACTCTTCTCAAAGT